>JAQQZX010000040.1:2482232-2494248 GCA_030068355.1 Notoglanidium maculatum
TTATTTTTTTAATTAAATTTTCTTTAATAATAATATTCTTCATTTATATAGCACATTTTTCAAAACCAAAGTCTCTTTACAGAGGATGCAGGCAGCTTTACAACAGACAGAAACTGTAATTTTTTTATTATGCCAAGGTATCTTGCTATACAGAGAGTTTTGATTCATGTTGCTGCTCAGTAAACAGATAATTGATGAAGCTTACTGGTTCCTTAATGTTTGCAGTTTAGCAATACAAATAAAATGATGAAATGTTACTGGCATGACAGTGACTGACTATGAAAATCTCACTACGGAGAACTTCGGGCAGAAAAAAATCCCATCTCTCCACATAATCCACATATACAAACTCTGCTACATCACATCCATCATATCTATTACAACTGATGTAAACGTAACAGGTCTGAATAGTAGCGTATAGGCACAGCAAACAAATCCAACTCAAAAACCCTAATAATATTACAGAAAAAAATAACACAAAAAAATCCCATTAGTGTCATTTAGTACACCAAAGCCATTATTCTTATCTGTATGCACTGATGTCTGACAAACACGGTCCTTACAGCTACAATTCTGTATAAATTAGTCACTATTATAAAAACAACCGAATGCTCCATTTTTGAAATGTCGCCCTCTCTGGTGCAAAAATGCTTTACATGCAGAAGAATATTTCATTGGTTTGTTATCATAGGCACGGTTCAGTCTCGAACCACTAAAAGCACTCTAAGAAGTATGGCAAAATATTAAAGACACCAAAGTTGTGATGATGCTATTTAGTTTGCTTTGTTTTTTAAGTCTCTTTCTCCTTCACTCTCTACAGATTGACTGCGGCTCCTGGTGCATCACCGTGTAGCCTGACTTCTTTTATGCCTCATGACGTTTGATGTATTTGAGTAAAAATTTCCTGCCAATTTTGAGCCAACACCTTTGACATCGCTCTAACTGTGAATTCCTATTACACCATAGTCACACTGTATTATTCAATATTTTTGATTATCTGACTTAATAATCTTTTTTAAACAAAAAATCTATGCATTCTAGTTTTAATTCATAACATATT
The DNA here is from genome assembly GCA_030068355.1 of Notoglanidium maculatum. Taxonomy (NCBI): domain Eukaryota; kingdom Metazoa; phylum Chordata; class Actinopteri; order Siluriformes; family Auchenoglanididae; genus Notoglanidium; species Notoglanidium maculatum. The sequence continues at coordinate 2,483,293 of JAQQZX010000040.1, forward strand.
AGGAATATCGCATGAACATACTTGTTAGTGTTGACTAATGAACACGTTCTGACCAATCTGAATAGAGTGGAGAGGGCAATGTGTAATATATTTCTGTCCCTCCCTTTCAAGCTGTTCCTCCTTCTCCCTATCTCATGCCTGTATCCTTCACTCTACCCCTTCTCTCTCTCTCTCTCTCTCTCTCTCTCTCTGTCTCGTTCTGAATGTGGGTTAGAAATGGCTGGCCATATGGCAGTCGCAGGTGTATCGGCTCTAGCTCTCTCTCTCTTATCCAGTCTTTTCAGACAGTCTGAAGGACATGACATGCTCTATGTACAAGGCAGTGAATGCTATTGAGCAAATGGTCTATAAAATTTAAAGCAGTCATGATCAAAGACGAATGCAGCTTTTTATTTTCTACCACGTTCAGTGCCTGCCAGAGCCCTTTTAGTATTTCTGAACAAATATGTAGAAAGAGAATGGAATATTAAGATGGAATAATGATGCACAAAATCCCCTTTTCATCCCCACAAGAAGGCACGCCTCATTTAGTCAAAGTGTTCAACGAGTGTTTGACATTTAATTATTATGTCTACCCATTGAATCCTGAAATCGTTTAAGCAGGGGTCGTACAGTTTCACAGTGTAATAAAGACAGTAAATAATGCTGCATGTTGCAACCTAGCAATTAGATTTCATGGAAAATAAGACATCATTCTTTATATTTTTTCTTAGTCTCTCTTTTTAAAGGCTCTGTAAACATAAAGACATAAGTCACATTCTGTAATCTGTAAATGTTTTATAGCACTTCATGCATTTTAATTTAATACAACGGTGTTTTAATGATGACCATAAAAGTCATCATTAAAACCCCTCCATACTTAACTTGTCCCTTTGCCCTTTTGTTTATTTTATGACATTTGATTGGCTACCAGTTGCTATGGTGAGAAAACAGATTAACCAATCAGGATCCTGTATTTTTCCTGCTTTCTTTAGCTGGATATTTGCCCAGATAGCTACACTCTGAGCATAAGGAATAGGGATATCAAGGTGACAGCCTGTTTTATATAATGTTTTATATCATTTTTTTCATGCCTTCATTTTTTTGCTCAAATTACACGTCACATTATGTGAGTGTGTATATAGTATGAGCAACGCACAGATTTATCATGTTCCATTTTCCATTTAACCTCACATAACTTTTTGTCACAAATGCTCACAAAGCATGATGGACTAGCACAGCCCTTAGCGGTGTTAGGAAATATTCATTAGGTCTTATTAAATTTTCATGCTAACTGCCTTTAAATGCAAAATGTGGAAGAGTCCCTGCATTACAAACACACACACACACACACACACACACACACACACACACACACACACACACACACACACACACACACAAAAGCACAGAGGACATCTGAAAAGTCAGTGCAGTACTGACAGGAAGGCAGAAGACAATGGTATGCTTATGTTTAAGAGTCTACTGAACCAGTGATAAAACCCACTTAATGATCCCACGATCCTGTCTAAAGAAATAGCTTTATAACATAAAGAAAATCCCATTAATCCCACTGCAAAATAATTAAGATTAATCTGCTTTTACATAATGGAAATAGAGAGTTGTCAGTTGGTCGTGCCAGAGAACTGATATAAATATTGAAGTCAAATACTATTACTCCACTATACCGAACTTTTCTCCTACTTTTCTTCTCTCCCTACCTCAAGTATTAGAATTACAAACCTCTGCACACGTCTAGTGTAACACGACCCCAGGACATTTTCCTTCTCCGCCATCAGAGATCGCAGTCACCTGAGTACTAGTACAACCTCCAATATCACTTTCTCATTTGGACTGTTTTAGCATTTGATGTGCATTGACTCACGTCTTGGCATCCCTAGCATGTTCTGGACCCCTGATTGACTCTTTGGATTATCATTTGGCATTGTTTATGTTGCCGACTGTGTTTCTGAAGCTTGACCTTGACTTTGGATTTTCCTGTCTTTCCACTCTGTTGTTGTCTTTAGAGCTCTACTAAAGACCCCCTTGTACATGGCTCCTGCATCCCGATCCTGCTCCTGCCATCCTTTGGCCCTCAAGCTCCCACCATCCTGAGGACCACAAGTTTCTGCTCTTACCATCCTGAGGCTCATAAACAACTGCTCCTACTATCCAGACCTATATCAGCACCTGCTCCCGCCACTAGAAGGCCCACAAAGGCCTCTTCTTTCCATCCTGGATAAGGATGGACAGTAGGCTCCACCTCAAACCATTCTGAAACCCATGAGTTAGTCCACATGCCAGATGTAGTAGATCTGCACAGAACCTCCTTCTTCTTCCAACCTGATATCAACAAACTCCTATTCCTGCCATCCTGAAGCCCTCAAGCTCCTGTTCCTACCATTCTTCAGGCCCACAAGTTCCTACACCTACTATCCTGATGTCCATTATCTCAAACTCCAGCCATTCTGAGGCAAACAATTTTTTGCTTTTACCTTCTTGAAGCCAACAACTTCCTGTCACTCTGGAGCCAACATTCTCCTGTTCCTATCATCATAAGGAACATCATATTCACGCCTCCAAATTTCTACTCATACTGCCCTGAGCCCTACAAGCTCCTGCTCATGCAATCCTGAAGCTCACAAGCTTCTGTCTCTGCAAGCATGAGGACCACAAAGTCCAGCTCATACCATCCTGAGGCCAACAAACTCCTAATCCTGCCATCCTGAAGCCCACAAGCTCCTGCTCCTACCATCTTCAGCCCCACAAGCTCCTGCACACATTATCTTGAGGTTCATCAGGTACTGTACGTACCAAGGTTCAATTCCTGCCATTCTGAGACCATTCTGCTCCTGTCATCCTGAAGTGAACAAGCTCCTACTCCTGTCACCCTGAAGCATACAAAGTCTTACTTCTGCCGTTCTGAAGGACACAAGCATCTGTTCTACCATTATTAGGTCTTCAAGGTCCTTTTCCTGCCAGTATGTTATTGTTGAGCGGTTCACAATGTGATCTGCATATTGAAATGAACTGTATACAAAATTAATAAATAACGAACAATACATGTCCAACAATGGAATCGAATATATATGGACTTCTTAGTGCAGTTCAAACCACTCAATTAGTACACAAACCTTCGTGTGATATCAGTATGGAATAATGTTTATTAGGGTTGGTAATTCAATTATTTATATACAATACAAAGTACCATCACATAGGTGGAGTGTGAAAGGATGAGACAGGGAAGTGGATAGAAAAGTGTAAAATCTCGGATGGTGTCAGCAGGGTATGATTGAAACTCTGTAACCCATGACAGCAGGTGTTGTGGGACCGAGAGGCTCCAATTAAGAGCTGAAATGCGTAGGATATGCGGTTCTTATTTTGTCTCTTCAGCTTTGTCTACCCCGAGGGTCTCTGTGTTTGCGGTTGCAGGAGCCCAAGAGAGTCTCCAGGGCCAGCTTCACGAAGGCCTGGAAGTTATTGCTTCTCTCCCTTCGGCTGTCCTGCGAGAGAAGACATAATGATAGATAGATACCTTCACTGGAAACACGAGGCAGGTTCAGGAAAAAAAAATTCTGCATAACCTACAGCCTGAGAAATTTTCAACTAAGGTTGGTTCAACTTAGCATGAATGTTTTGCAGCTAGTTTCGGTTACTGCACCAAACCCTTTAATAATTAGCATATTTGACCATACAGTTAAAGCTATTAAGCCTATTTTGTGACAACACAAACTGACAACGTGAACTCATACTGAATATTTTTTTTGATTGACGAACCAAGAACAAACTTGGAGCTGTGGTTAAAAAAGAAATGATGTGTTTAATCAGAATAAGCTAATTTAAAAGTGTTAGCCATGTCAAAATCAGTTGTAAATCCTGAATATCACTACACACCTTTTACATGTATTATTTCTTGATTATGTAGAAAGACTTATAAACATTTGTGAAGGAATCAACTCACCGAGCTGACTCTTTTAGCTGAATTTTGATACCTGACTCACATTTATGTTGCATGAGCCATTCTTTTCTTCTTTTTGTATATGCAGACGAAACTGTAATTCTTGAATAAAATTTAATCAAAATGCATCCGTGGAAAGCTCATTATGTCATATTTAAAAAAAAACTCATTATGTTATATTATGTCATTGCAAACTTTGTCCAGTTGAGGACAAAATAGCAGTGAGTCATTTGGGGGGGTCGAATGAGTCGACTCTTAGTGAGCCGAGCCAAATGATCTGACTTACAGAAAAGAGCTGATATTCCTTGAGCTTCCTAGAAAGATCTGTAACGATTGTGTATAAGTTGTGTGACTTTTTCATATTGCATCATTGATTCATTTTAATAAGCAACCAAATGCGAAAAAGCAATATCGTTTTAAACTGAAATCAAATACCAATCCAGTTTGTACTGATGTGCTGCAGTGCAGTCAATGCTCACCTCCTTGCTTCTTGTTGTCGTCTCCTTTCTGATCACCTTTCTTCGGCTGATCTTTAGGACTCTGAGGTGGCTATGCAGTGAAAAGAAAGACACAAGCTCCTAGTGCCATTGATAAACTTTTTTTCATATAATTATGCATGAGCATGGGAATGTTCAGCATGGCTGGCTGAAAAGAGCTGACTCTGAGCAGCTACTTTCTAAAGCGATCTGGGGATTAATTTAACACTGCTGATGAACTATTAGGGAGAATTTGCTGTGTGGGCAGAGATGTTTAAGACGCCGAAGCTGTTTACCTTGGTGGCGGATTTCTTGTCCGACTTGTTACCTGGAAAGAATTAAAAAACAAAAATGGCATGAACGAGAACTTACAATCATCTTCTGAAGCTAAAATTCTTCATCATCCGTGGTTTAAAAGAAACATGTCAGTATGAAAAGTTATGCAGAGTTTCCTCATATGCTCCCAGTGTACCTTTTCCAGGCATTTTGGCTATGCTCCAGTGTTCGCACGTCCTCTTTGAAAATGCAGCACCAGTCCTGACCTGCTTTGCACATTTATTGCTTTGGACTGTGAATGGCTCCGCTCCCGGGGCCCCTTCGGGAAAAAGCGCAGGGAAAAATCAAAGAGCTCTGTCAGCTGCGGCTCGACATGACCCTGGCTCTTTCCTCTGCTGAGCTCAGGTGAAACCATGCACGCCTGCCCAACTATTGTACACTTAATCCTTTTTATTATTATTAACATGATGGACGTTTCGTTCTTATTGCTTACGTTGTGCTAAAAAGCAAAACAGAGCGCAAAATATGAATTGGGAAGAGATACCCTAAGGTCGGAAATGTATGTTTGATTTTACGCATCTTTATACCACAACACTGTCTCACAGTAACTCCAGCTGCAAATAACATACTAACATCTTATTGTTTCTATAGCAACAACAGTATAGCATTTTTTTTTTAAGGAGTCTCCAGTGTCAAAGGTAATTATATTGATTATTTATAGCTAGTGATAACAGGAGCTATCTTGTTTCACTGACGTTCCACAACATTAAATTTAACTATACACACGCGGATAAAAAGCATGACATGTCGTCCGGTCATTTTAATAAATATAAATATGTTATAGTCAGCTAATTGATTTGATGTGAGAGATTAGACACTTCTGTTACTAGGGGGAAAAAAACATCTTCAGTGTATTAAGAGTAACTCTGCTTTTCATAATTGAATATTTTCCTAAAACAGAAAATCCTTAACATGTTTTATTCCTTATCTATTATACGATCCTGGATATTTAGCACACACAGTGTGTGTGTGTTACTAATATTTTGGCTGTGTTTTAAATATTCTACAAGCTATAAGTAGTTATAAGTAGACCAGGACAGTGTTTTTGCTCGGTTAGTGGAATAAATACTGCAAATAAGTCTTTTAACATATATGGCTTTCTACTGAGACATCCACTCATTATTTATAGATAAATTGCAGCACTCGTACTTAAAGAGAAATTCAGGGTGTAACTGTGGTGTTATTAATTTCTAGGCTTAAAAAACTATTAAGATGTTTCAACAAAATTATGGATTGTATTATTATCTTAATTCGATATCTACTAATGGACATAAATTTAAAGAAAAATATTGTTTGTCATCAAATATTTGGCCAAATCTTTTGTCACCGATTTCATATTTACTATAAACGAAAAAACAAAAGTCAACATGCTGATATCTTCTCTTTGAGACAATTTGTACAATAGCATTTTAAAATTTAAGATACAACACATTACAAACTTGACCAACATAAGAAATGCGACTGAATAATGAACATTACACTCCAAGTAGGCAGTAAACACCGTTAAAAGCAAACATAAAATGATCTAGCATGTCCTAGAACAATCATTTTAACCAGTTTTTCCTTCCTTATATTTATGCCATGAGCTTGTAGTGTTTATTCGTTTCATTGTTTTGTTCCTCATTTACAGCTTGTTTAAAAGCCTGCTGGTGACAAATTTACAGAGCGATCCAGCAAGTAACTGCAGTGTAATGGGGCAATAAATGTAGACCTTGGGGGGGAAAATGATTCAGCCTTTATAATTTTATAGCAGCTGCTCACCTTTTAAATCTCTTTTATCTTCCATCAGACCGGCAGAATGACATCAAATCATCTGTCACTTGAGTGCAATTACAATTACTGCTCCGTTAGTCGCTTGTCGATGTTAAGGTATCTGGATTTATCTCATGTACATTTGATAGCTTTATTCATGCAAAAGTTTGTGGTGCTATTCAGTACGAATTAAAAATAAAGTTGTACATAACAATATATTTATAATGTGTTTTTAATGCTTATTCAACTTTATCCCTCAATTAGCCTATAGCATGCACATTAAAACAATAATAATAATAATGATAATAATAAAAACAAACAAACAAACTGGGTCATAAATTGGAAAATGATTTTGATTTTAACAGCAGATTCTTACCTTATTTTAATTCAATATATTTTACTATTCATGAAATGTAGCATTAAGATGTAATAGTACTACATTATGTTAAGTCTTTTATATTGTAAATATTAAAAGATAAAACTTTAGTGGAAAAAAACAATAAATGATCAAACGAATTAATACATATATTGTGGAATTTGATATTTCTTTGCTATTATTATGTTTATGATCATTATTATTTTTATGTTTACTATTATTTTAATTTGCATTCATGTATTTACATTTTTAAATACTTCAACAACTCATGAAGTTTCCTATTGTGACTTCTTTCTACTTAACCATTAACATATTTATATGTTTATATGTATTACCTGTAATAGGTATAATTAGGTAATAAATATATTATAAAATGTCTGTATTTTCCAAATACTAATGTGTTATTTACTAAATAATAATAATAATTTTTACTAATCATACTAAAATTTCGATTATTTTTATTTTTAAAACAGCTTAAATCATCTCATTACCAGAAACAGATTGTTCGTAGAATTCATTTTTCACTTCAGATATAATTTTTTCTAGATATTTCGGTACTATTTTCAAGCTATTTAATGCGCACTTATAAACAGTGCGTGTGCAAACCAGAACTCTGTAGCGCACTCTTCAGTACGGTAGTATGCGAGTGCGGACGTTGCCATGGGGACCTGCGTAATTCCAGGCGTAGGGACCCAGTCCGCGTCACGTGACCTCCTCCGTCCGTTCTGTTCCTGAGGGGGGAAAAATGTTCCGGTGAGGAACTGACGGTAGGTGTTTACTAGCAAGAAGAATTGCAGTTTTTAGTTCGTTTTTAGTGCTATCGAAAAGAAGTATATATATTCCCAGTGATGTCATGTTGTGTGTTTGTGTAGCTGACATCATTTAGTTGCCTGGCTTCCGTCTGTCACAGCAGCTAAGCTAGTTAGCGTCTCGGCTGGTTTCCTTAGCATTGAGCTAAGACTAGCTTCTGGGCATCACTGGCTTTTTTGATCAGTAAAAACGACGCCGAGTGGATTAATTACTGCTTCAGTATGAGTGACTCACCTGTACTGCAATACGTATGATTAATTTACTTTCTATATAGCTAAGCTAAAATTAAGCTATGCTAGCTCAGCTGTATTGCCCTATTTGTCGTATCCGGGAAACAGGAATGACGTTATAACATCAAGGGACACCTTCTATAGCTTTGGTTTTGGCATTCCTTTTTAAATGAACGGTAAATATGTATTTTCATGAGCTTGTTTGTAATCCTCTTTCTCTCCAGGTACCCCTCAGTGTGTGTGGAATGGCTGCAGTGTGGCAGCAGGTGCTGGCTGTGGACGCAAGGTGAGCAGAAGTCATTCGGGTGGACTAAATGTTTGCAAATAAAAAAAGAGTGGATAAAAGCACGCGCTAGATGTCACAGGATGACGCCATCGGTTCATTTGCATATTCATGAGTTTCATCGTGATGTTTGCATATCAAATTACAAATCAAGGCGCATGAAGGTTTCTGAAGATACTTAGAATAGAATAGAGTTGGGTTTTTTTTTCTTTCCGGAACACTGTAGAAAATAAAAAGAAAGAGCGACAAACAATTCTTGTATGAAATTAGAAAATATTATAGTTATTATCGGGAACGCAGACAGAACGGAGCCATATTTTATTAATGACAAACAGGGATTGGTTGATAGGAATATCGGCTCACGTAAGCTCGACACATCAGGCTTTAAACGCTGCAGGTGAGTCGACTAAACCTGTGATGTGAGTTGAAAAGCCAGTCGATTGCAGGACAGTCGCTAATGTCTGCTCCAAAACCTGCTACATAGCACTAGGCTGTTTTATTTATTTTTTTAAATACAGTCACTAAAGTGGTCTAAACGTCACCAAATCCAGTTGGATGGACTAAACACAACGGGGTTTCGTGTTTCTAAACAGCATCCAGTCTGTCTTGATGGTTCATATTTATAGATTTGCTTTCAAAATAACATCCAGGTAACGTGTAGCAGAAGTCTACCCCCCCATAAACACACACACACACAGCATATTGCAGCACAACAGGCAGTGTGGATTTTCCAAGCCAGGATTTCCAGGAGGAAAAACGTCCCTTCCTTCTTTTTATACCGCGGAAAACAAAATAAACAGTCGAACATCTTAAATAAGATTCAGCTGGACAACTTTATGATGATCTTGGCAGTATGTATATCATTTAGGTGTTCGATGTTAGTTGGAGGGGTTCTGTGTTTGCTTCAGCACACATTTGTCTTAGTTTCAGATTTTAGAAATCAGATGGTATGATACAAATTCAAAATAATATCAAATAATATCTCTGTCTCTCTCTCTCTTTTTCTTGGTCTTCCCCAATCCAGGTACAATGCTTACCGCACTCCTTCCTACCCCCAGTTCCGCACGCAGTACATCCGCCGGCGTAGCCAGCTGCTCCGCGAGAACGCTAAGTGTGGCTTTGAGCCGGTGCTGCGCAGGCAATACCTGCGTCTGCGCAGCCAGCTGCTCGCCCTGCGCTACGGCCCGCTGTCCGAGCAAAGCAGCTTCAGAGCCAGCAGCGTGCGCAGCTCCCGTACCACACTGGACCGCATGGAGGTTAGGCTCCTCAAAGCCCACTGAGAACCTGACAAAGGAAAAAAATATGGTCAACATGATCACAAATTCACTAACTAACTAACGCAGTTTAAACGTCTCACTCAGTGCCGAGACGATTCGGAGTCGGAAATTTTTACCGAGCCATCGCTTATTAAATTACATCGATTGAATTTTGAGCGAAAATGCAGCAGCTTGTCCATGATTGTCCAGTGTAATCACATTAAAGGGGAACAGTCACGCTGATGATGAAGCCACACGAACATGACAAGCGCTACTGTCATGGTCTGCATGTTTTTAAAGAGGATGGGCCAGAGGAGCGCTCCGTAAACTGCAGCGGAGGTGCCAATATTTACAGTTCCGCTGTAGCGTTTATGATCTCTGATCCTTTCCTACAGTGACACACGAGGCACCTGAAAACGAAACGTTTCTGCTTTCTTTTTAGTTAAAGCAGCAGTCAGAATTCACTGCAGGGGAAGGACGCGTAACGAGAGAGATGTAGCCGGTACCGGTTATATTCACTCCCAAGGTGGAATTTAACATGCCAGTTCTGTGCTAAAAAAACACAAGAAAGCGGGACAGTGGGGAATCGAAGTCAAATTACTGCCCAAATTACTAACGTGCGTCTCACCAGACTGTTGCCTCGCTGTTGTCTTACTGCTGCTTGGCTCACATCCACAGACACATTCATCTTTTTTCTGTTTCGCCTGGTGGGGTTTTCTCGTTAGCCGTGCCTTCATGCATGTCTCTAAAGGTTATTTTTTTTCTCTCTCTGTATTTATTAAGTCTGTTTCAGCCAAATCTAAAGTGGTACCTGTTTAAAAAGAGACATTAGTAGAGGCTCCTGAGTGGCTCAGCAGAAAAAAGTTCACCCCGGACGTGAAACGTCCGAATCCTGACGATCACACGGGAGTAGACCTGAGCAAAATTAGACCCTGTCTTGTCAATCACCAGCCAATCATGAGCATTTAAGAGCTCATGTATGAGGATAGCACTTCGCTGCAAGTGTGTTACGGTGCTCTGTGGCACGGGTCTGGTTAGCTGGCTGAGATAGCCTTCGCCTGGTTTGTAGCTGCTGTATGAGGGGAGCAGGCTGGTGAGCAGGAATTGGCCAAAAATTAGGGGGGGGAGTAGACATTTGTTGGCACATATTTAATTATGATGACCATGTAATTACACGGATATGTCTCTTTCTGGGGAGAAAAAAGTTAGAGAACTGCTGGGATAGAGGATCGACAATGCACACCATAATTGTTGTTGTTTCTTGGCATTTACTCCTTTTGCAGATTTTTTTTTTTTCCCCCCCAAATTTTTTTTTTTGTTTGTTTTTAATTTAATATCACAATTGTTTCTAAATTTTGCCCCGATGAAGTACTTACTGCAAAATTTAGCCAAGTGTGACTGGTCCCCTTTCCGCTCTGGGATGCTGCATGGTGTGTGTGTGTGTGTGTGTGTGTGTGTGTGTGTGTGTGTGTGTGTGTGTGTGTGTGTGTGTGTGTGTGT
>JAQQZX010000040.1:2504998-2526875 GCA_030068355.1 Notoglanidium maculatum
AGTGATTTATTCCCTGTGAGAGCACATCCCGGAGTGATTTATTCCCTGTGAGAGCACATCCCGGAGTGATTTATTCCCTGTGAGAGCACATCCCGGAGTGATTTATTCCTCTCACACCAAGTTTACCAAGTTATTATTTACTAAAGAATGACATTGTCATGTTAGAGAAAAACCAGCGTGTACTTTATTGATTTGTTTTATAAACACGTGTGCTGTCACGTCCTTTATTATTCAACGCATAATCGCGATCAATATCGTTATCAGGAAAATATCGTGATCTAATTTTTAGGTCCTGATTTAAACCGAAACGGACCTGACGATATCTCGCGTCTCACTTTGGAGCAAAACAGCTTTAAGAAATCCCGATTTGATTTCTATCGATATCCACCGATATGCAAAAATATATCGCGATAAGAGTTTTTTTTTTTCCTGTATCGCCCAGCCGTATTTCAAAAATATGTTGCTAAGTTTGATATTGTAATATGATGACATTCAGTTGCCTTGGTGATTTTTCTTGTTTAGAAAATGTATTCAGGTATCAAATGTCAGGTTCGAGAAATAGCCACAATATTCTACACGCCGTGTGATCACAATTTACATTTCACTGGGGTTTTTATATGCATGTATTTTGATACACACACACACACACACACACACACACACAAAAAAAAACTTTCCAGCAGCAGATACACACCTAGACACACACAGATTTGTGTAAAGACTCGTGATATCTGCGTGACGGTGACGGTGATGGCGGTGCAGGTCGTCATGACGCTCGGCTTGAACGTCCTGCAGTGATAAACTAAACGCGAGGACTGAGTTGCTCCTGTCGTTTCCCTCTTCAGAGGAGCGTTCGGGATCTCTGCAGGGAGCGAGTCCTCTTCTTCCAGTCCGTGCAGGGCGGCATGCTGAAATCCACGGCTCATGAGTAAGTGCAGCGTCGCGTAAAGAACCTCGCCTCTTTCTCTGTAGATCATTTTTCTGTTGAGTAACGCTGAGTGTTTATTTGTTTCTCCGCAGGTTTACTCCTGAGCAGAGGAACGCAGCTCATCAGCACTGGCTTAGTGCCGTGGAGGTGAGACGTGCGTGTGTGTGTGTGCGTGCACTTTTTTTTTCTTTGAAAACATTTTATGACTCATGACTTGAGTTAATGGATTAAAATATAGATTCTGTGCTTTATGTGAGAATGAAACCATTTTTTTCCCCTTGTTGTTAAAATAGTTCAAATCAGATTTTTACTTTTTTGCGATCCTCCTGCGTGTTTTTCCCAGGATGTGCTGCGATCTCAGCCGCCCAATCAGGTCCTTTCAGCTCTGCAGGCTCTGGCCTCCAAACAGCAGGTGGCGCTGGAGGAGAAAACCGCAGCTCTGGACGTGGACCGTGACGTTTCTGCTCTCGGGTATAAAAACTGTTCAGGTGTTCTTGCTGTGGCAGAAGACGTAAAGACGCTCTGGTTTATATGCGATGATTTCTGACGGCTCTAGGTTTCGGCTCGAGAGTAATCACCTGCTCGACGTGTCCGTGGGGGAGCAGGAGGACTTGGCGCCGGTTCGCAGTCTGTTACAGGTGAGCGGAAATGATGTCAGCATGTGTCGAGAAGGTCTCGTATCCGGGCACTGCAGGACGGCGGCGTCCATAAATGTCGACAGGGGAAAAAACACCCACCAGCTCAAATCCGACTCGGAAACTTAGGACGGTTTTCTCAGCAAGTGACGTCAAAGTAACACGGCTGCGCTGATAAAATGCACCGATAATCAGAATTTCCCGATGATTATCGGCATTTTCCATATAGCAATAAACGGGTGTTAATACATAGACGAACCCTTAGTTGCGAACGTTTATCTGCATTCAGTGTCTCATAAGGAAGCGCCGCTCGATGGAGCCTGTAGATTTTATATATCGCCCCCTTGTGGACTCCAAAAGTTATTATCGATGACTACATTAAACGGAAAGCCGACCGAACAAATCGGAATTTGAATGTCGGCTGAATTTAATATATCAGTGCCTCAAAAACACGCCGATGAAATCGCGTTCCGATCGACGGTCGATATGCTGATATTTCATGAAGATCTGTACTGAAATGTGCGCGCCGTTCAGATCTGCGCTTTCCCTTTGCGCTGTTATGCGCTAGCTTCTGCAACTACAACCAGCCTTAGAGAACGTTCACTCGATTTTCTCTCTCGAGGATGGATCGATCTTTTTCAGGTCATTACACCATCCGGTGCACGTTTCAGTTCACACACGACCGTGATCGCGTGTTCACGTGGAGAACGGACAGCACCGTTGAAAGTGTCCGGTTTCGATTAAGGAGTAAAACGCTTGGGGATCGTGACGTCACGGGAAAACGAAAATAACGGCAACAAGTTCCTGTTCGCGTGTACGTGATGTACGTCAACGTCTCGTAGTTTTCTTTCTTGGAATTAATAATGCAAGTGCTGACACTGGAGACTCCTTCCTTTTCTTTGTGTGCGTATTCTGTATAAATCCTGCGCGCGCGCGCGCGTGTGTGTGTGTGTGTGTGTGTGCGCAGTCCGCTTGGGAGGAGGTGGAGCAGTGCTACATGCGCTTGGAGGAGGTTCGGAGCAGAGCTCGGAGACGTCACGCTGATCTCGGCGCCCTCACGGAGGAGGTCCGGCTGAGAATCCTGGGACAGGACGATCTGGTTAACCCCGCGGCCCGGTGTGATCACTCTCCTTACACAGCAGCGCTGATTACACGTAGCTGTCGTTAGCAGGAAAAATAAATAAATAAAGCGCACAGGATGGCGTTATTTTGCAGTCAGGACTCAGAAGTCCGACCGATACATACATAACTAAACATCAGAGGTAATTAAGCACGTTTAGTCAGCCGTCACGTGACCAGGAAAACAGTTCCGCCCCCACGATCTTCCTCTTTTTTTAATTAAGATGTATATAATGTGTGTGTGCAGATCTGACAGATAGAGTATGTTGGAATCTGTACAGACGCACGCGGACCCTTGCATGATCGATGTCTCTGTGTGTCCCAGGAGCGTGTTTGAGTCGGAGCTGCAGGCGGTGAGACAGGCTGCGGTGAGAGACAGCGTGCGAGAGCAGTGCGCACAGCTCCAGCTGGAGAACCGAGAGAAGCGCGAGGCTCTGCGCAGCCTCCACACACAGTGGCAGAGCATCATGGACTTCAGGCGGCTCGTGGTACGAAGCGGCGGGGAAAAAAACTCAATGACTTGCACGTTGTTCCTTATAATTAACATGTGATAATCTAGAGTGTTCAGATCTTCCCATTTCTGTGTGTGTGATGTGTGACGCAGGATATTAGACAGGAACAGATCCGGAGTCTGATCAAAGGAAACTCCACCATGAAGACCGAACTCTCGCGCACTCACTCGGAGGTACGAGCGTCCGCACGCTTTCCATCTCTTTACTACAGCCGGACCTTTACGTCGGCTCTCTAACACACCGCCAGACTGAACTTTCCGCTAGTCACTGAAGCAGAACTGAAGTATTTTTGAGGCTGCCCAGCATTTTATATTCGGTTCTAATTTGTTCCAATAAAGGTGTTTCTACGATATGATGTGCGTAGTGATGTATAGGTTTAACAAACTGCCTGCAAAAGCATTGATTCATTTATTTAGTTAAAGGTGCAATAAGGTTTTTTTCCCCATTTCTTACTTCTACAAATAACCTGGAGCAAATGTGAACCCGAAAAAAACCTCCAGTGGTCCTAGTGCTCAAAGTGTATCAAGTCATCAAGAAAACCCGTTTGGAAAAAGGCTTTCCTGTCCGGAACGCTTGCTCGTGTGTGTCAGTCGTTTTATAGACACTACAGACACTATAGCTCCAGGGGGCGGAGCTTGAGGAACAATGGGAATCATTAGAGACCTAATCTTTTGGGGGGAGGAATGTAATTTTACCCAACGCGACAGTAACGTTTACAAAAGAAAATGTGACATTTTACAGTTTTAAAGATTCGAAACCGTACAACACCCGAGTCAGAGTCTGGGACTGTCCTTGTGATGCCTGGAATATCTCAGAAAAGTGGATTATGATTATAGATATGATTTCACCACAGTGCCCTAGATCAGACTTCTGACCTTGAGGTGTTTTGATAAATCCGGTCGCTGGATTAAATGATGCCGTGTGTCGTTTCCTGTCAGCTGAGGGAGTTTGTGCGGGAGAAGCTCAGTCCACAGTTTGGAGGCGTGATCTGGTCTGCCAGTGAGCTCCGTAACGCCGCGTCCCAGGAGGCCAAGCTGTTTAACTCGGTGTCTCTCGCTGCTCTGGACCGCAGGATTGTAGACGGGTAATCACATCGGTTTATATTAGCCGTTACACTGTCACTCAACAGGTGATTTGAATAAATATCGCATGCGATGTCCTGCAGCTTTTCTTTTCCCCTGTTCGTTGTAGCGAGAGAATCCCGCTGGACCAGCTCTCCCTGTACCGCGCGAGCTCTCCGGCTCTGCAGGCCGTCCGTCAGAGCCTCTGCACGCCGCTGTACACGGTGAGTCTCTTACACACCGCAGCACTGTATTATATTAACGCGTCGCGTTGATTGCGTTATTTAGACCTCATGCTTATTCCTGCTAGAGTACGTCATTGCGCCCTCTGCTGTCTAAATAACGCAATTACAGCTAAGAAAGATGTGTGTGTGTGTGTGTGTGTGTGTGTGTGCGTGTGTATGTGTGCGCGTGTGCATGCTGTTCAGGCCCCGGAGTTGTTGTTCTCTCAGGCGGCGTCTCGGAGGCTGCAGCTGCGTTTCCTCCGTCGCCTCCTGCAGCTGCGCACAGACGCTCTAATGGACATGCAGAACCGTACAGCGCAGCTGCCTGCTCTTAATCAGCAGGGTAACACACACACACACACACACCCCCCTACCTCCTTGCTCTATATTCATAACCGGAAATTGACCTTGTTTTAGTGAAATGTGTTAAAAACTGTGTGACTGTGTGTGTGTGTGTGTGTGTGTGTGTGAGACAGCTCTGCTGCAGCGTGTGAAAGCGGAGGATGCAGACTTGCTGCAGTCTCTGTTGCCTCGTGTTCAGGAGCTCACACAGAGGTGCTCTAAAGGCGTGGCCTACGCGAGTCAGGTCAACACCGCCATCACGCACTGGTGAGGAGACGAGCCTTAAACCCACACCTCACACAGGAGCGTGTCCGTCTGTGCAGCGACACCGAGTGTGATGTAGTCATGCAGATCCATCCGCACACGGCACCTCCATGTGTACATTTAACATGAATATCTAGAACAACGTAATTCATTCCTAATCATGATAAAAAAAACAAACCTGAGGAGTGCTTTGGACTTTTATGAAAACACAATAACTAGGCATGTAACAAGTCACGATGCGATTCACAATGTTTTCGGAGGGGAAAAAAAGAAAATTTCCTCACAAAAAAAAAAATGCAGAATTAATTTTGATCTTATCTTTATCAACTTAAATATTCCTTTTTTGTAAAATTTGTAAAAATGCTTTTATTTCATTTTCTTATTAGCCAACAATTATTTTACAACCGTTTGTAAAGGCTAAAAATATAAAAAAAAGTAAAATATAATAGGCTATTAACTAAAATCGTCCTTTTATTACTTAAAAAGTAAAAAAAGCTTAAACACAAAACAGCTCCCTCCGTTTTGCGTTTTCATTCGGATTCGTTTGTAGTTTGTCTGTAAGGAGATGGCTCGGATTTCTTCTGCTTGTAAATGAGCACAGACTCGTTCCCATTTTAGATCTGGGGTTTTTGCAGGATTAAAGCTGTGCTACTTCCACCTACAGTGACATCACGTGAATTACTGCTATTGCGTTATTGCACCCTCTGCTGTCTAAACAATAGAATTACAGCTAGGAAAAACTAAGAGATGAATCGCAGTTCATCATGATTTCCATCGATTCGAATGGTCGTAGATTGGAACCGCGATTTATCGACGTGCGATGCATCGTCACGTGCCTGACAATAACTCGATTTTGAAAAATTGACCCACGTGTTCGATTTGTAACGGCGCGTCACAGATATTCCCGTTTTCATTTTATACATCCGGGAAATTTTTCAAGAACCTTTTACGGCATATATCTCGACTTCGCTTATGATCGTCCAGCTGTTCAGGATCGTATAAGCCCCGCCCCCAGGAGGCGTGTCCTGCTGTACAGTAGCTCGTTAGCAGTAAACATGGTTTGGCCCGGCTGGGCTGGGGGTGTGGCCCATCCATTACCTACGCTACAGGTTGTTGTGTAAATCAGTCAACACGACACACCACCACTATTACTTCCTGTTTCGGAAGAAAACGCATCGAGATACAGACTTGAATCGCAGCCTAAAGGCTAAATTCGTCATGAAGACAGAGGCAGGATTATAAAAGCATTTATTTGACTGAATGTAGAACCAGTTTGTTTTTCTTAAATTGAGCTAAAACTTTTAATTGCTTTTGATTTGAGCTTCCCGATAACCAAAATAATTCCGCCCTCTGCCTGACGTTGTTAACAAGCGATCATCACATCTCTGAGAACTTTAACATGTTTAGATGGAGAAATCTTATAAATAGTGCTTTTTAAATGTACAGCACGTACGATTAAGGCGGAACGATGATAAATGAGAAACAGATCGCCATGGCAACCCTGGTGTAACGTCTCATGCATGGGGTGGAGTGATGTGATCATTATAGAAGATAATAGACTAGATACATGGTGTTCTTTTTACTGCTTATATAAGGAATGTGTTTCTGCCGCCACTTGAGGTCGAGCCACTGCTGTGTGAAAAATCTTTGTCACTTGTGTTTAAATTCCCTCCTCTTCGTGTCTATATCTGGATTGTGAAACATGAAGCAGGAAGTGACGCTTTCGCACATCGAAGAGAAGTTCGAGACGCTTTAAAAGAATAGCTTTGCTAATCGTCAACTCCAAATTAATGCCAGTTGGCAAGGTGTCGATGTCTCGCAGGGTGTTGAAGGTAGGTGTGTGAATGGTCGCAGTAATGATGATGATGGTGTGTGTGTGTGTGTGTGTGTGTGTGTGTGTGTGTAGGTGGGAACAGCCGGCTCAGTTTGCTGCGCCAGACATGCAGCAGGAGGGACTGACGTTCCAGCAGTGGCTGCAGAGATGGAAATTGGCTACAAAGGAACTTTAAACTCACAGGGATTTGTGATGTAGATCATTACAGACATTAATCTTCCAACTGTATTTCTAATTAACACGCTAGTCACCTTTTTAAGGAGCAGTTTGTAATTTTTAAATGCAATCCGAGTCAACAACAACGGGAAAGAAAATGTGGACGAGCGTTCCTGATCCTGGCTCGGTTTCCTCTTTAGGAAAAAGGAGGCGGGGCCGAGCAGCTCTGTAGCAGCTGAAGGGGCTAAAAACACGAGCTGTGGATGCGTGCTGTTTGTTAGAGGAAAATAATCAAGCAGCACTGCACTTTCAGGGTGTTCTGTATTTGGCGCCTTTCAGGCATGTTTTTGTACAGTCATGATTTTTTTTTTTTGTTTTTTTTAAGCTTCCCCCTCCCCTCAATAAACAATGATGAATTTGCTACACATTCTCTGAGATGCTGATTTTCAAGTGTTTCGTATGCTTTTCTTTTTACACCCCTTCTTCATGAACATTGCAGCCGCAGCGTGACCTTAAGGCTTGCGTTGTTAGACACGTCATGGTAACATAAAAACAGGAACTAAACTGTACAACAGACATAAAACTAAATAAACACGATCGTGACGACACAGAAATCGGAACGAAGGCAGTGCAGCGACGCATCCGGAGTCCAAAACTGTACAAATGAAACATTGGCGTGGCCTTCTCAGCTTCACAGCGTCCGGCACGGGAGAGAGACAAAAGTTCCGGCCGTGAGCAGCCCGTGAGGTGTAACGACGGGATCCTGGAACCGCAGTGGCGCCTTTACCGTATTCTGGTGAACAGGTTTAAAACGGACACCGACTCCTGAAAGCAAACAAAGCCAGATTTTTTTTTTTAATTAAACAAAGCTCTGGGTGCAGAACCGCAACACCTCGGAGCGCATTAACAAATATCAAACGTGTCATAACCTCCTCGGAATTACCTTTGTTGATCGGGTTTTGCTGAACACGTTCCAGAAACGCAACGTCTCGTCGCCCGCTCCGGTCACGATGGCCTCCCCGTCTGGAGACATCGCCTAAAAAAAAAAAAAAAGAGGAAGAAAAACTTCAATGTATGAGCTGAATAAGCGCCGTTCAACAGCAGCTCAGCTGCAAATCAAAGGCTGTTTCTATAGCAACGACTCACACAAGAGTTTGTATGTGTGTAATTTGTTGATACGGTGTTACATGTAGTCTGTAAAGGCCAATTTATACTTCTGATGAGCTACGCCGTAGGGTACGGAGTAGCTGCGTGACCTCTGCTGTAGCCTGACACACACCTCTCCAGAAACATAACTACACCTCTGCGATTGCTGATTAGGATCAGGACGTTTCCAACTGCTCCTACTTTTCTGTGAAAATTGGAAACCCATCACGTTGTCGTGTTTATTTATATATATTAAGCGTGAGGCTCTATAGCAGCTCATAACACCAGTTTAATCCTGCGGATTTAAACCCTGAGCTTCAGCTTCGAGCCGCTCATACTGCCGAGTTAAAACACTTCAGAAATGCTTTCAGTGACCAATCACAATCATCTAGTCCTACAGGGAGAAACAGGACTTGCATCGCTCCTTCTTCTGTGCAAGAGCAGTACGCGCTGGTGTGTGTCATGCGACCGCGTGTCCTAGAGGAGACGTGCAAGTATAAACACTTCAGCGTGCGTGAGCGCCGAGGCCGCACGCACGACTACACAGAAGTGTAAACTGGCCTTTACGGAGACATTTCGGTGCAAGTCTTCGTTACAGGAGTTTGTGTCGTTTTGATTTTTCCGTCTTAAATTCGAGAGAAAACGGACAGAAATGGGTAAAAAGTTGTTCACGTAATAAAAGAAGAAAGAATTAATCGGTGCTTTGTTTTAGTAAGAGGTAAAAACTTATAACCTCCGAACAGGGAAGTTCTCGCGTTCTACTTTCTCTCTGGTGAGACACTTTGTTTAGTCGTGTTAACTTTTTAGTCGCAAGGTTGTCGATTAAAAGACTCGGTTTTAGTTGAAAATGTTAGTAAAAAATAAACCGCTAAGCCTTTTTAATCTACAGTCAGAAGAGAAGAGAAGATACTCACCAGATAAAGCACTCGGTACGAGTGGCCGGTCAGTTTGGCTATCTGGGTGAGAGACGGGTACTTCCACACTAGGATCTGGTTCTGAGAGTAGCCGTGAGTGCTGACCTGCGGAGGATCACACGGACACGCGCGTCAAGATAACGCCACGCTCACACTAACGTAGGACATGACTTCTTCCAAGACATCAGGTCTTTAAGAATAAACCTGTTTGTACACGGACTGATGAGCAAATCACACAGTTTGTTATGAGATAATGTCAGGAAAACGGCACCGATACTGACAAGCGTAAGCATACGGATGAATTACTGCAATAACATGACTAACCGGTTCCTGTACGCAATAAAATCTTCGTACGAATCAAAAGCAGCGACCCATGAAACTTGTTTGCTCTAAACGGAGGATGACGTGTGTGACTCGGGGTACGCGTGTATACACGTGTGCGGACTCTTACCAGCTCGTTGGTGTGTTTGGACCAGGCCAGGTTGCAGACCTGAGAGCCGGTGTCGATGCACTGGAGCGGCTGAGCCGTGAGCGTGTTCCAGAAGCGGATGCAGCGGTCGGCTGTTCCTCCGCCCGACGCCAGCAGGCCGTGTTGGTGAGGAGACCATGCGATGGCCTTGACTGCCGCTAAATGCTCGGTGTACTGCTGAACAGGCGCCAGGCTCGAGTGGTTCCACACCAGCAGCTGGGTGAGAGAGAGAGATTCATATCAGTGCATTTCTAAAAACATAACGTTCATGCTACACTTCGTTACGACGTCTACCTTGTTATCGTTTCCTCCGGAGGCGAGCAGCTGGTGGTCGGTGCTCCATTTAAGGCCGCACACTTCCTGCCTGTGGCCTTGCAGTCTGCGCTCGGACTGCAGCGGCGGCGTCCTGATGTCCCTCTGCAGGATCATACGGTCCCGACTGCCCGAGGAAAGCTGATCTGCATTCCACGCCAACGCACCTGATGACGACGGTGAAGAAAGCAGAGATCACACGGTCTCAGGCTGAGCCGCTAAACTCCTTTAAAAGTCTAATCAGCGAGGCTACACATTGATTCTGCCATGGCAACGCAAAAACCGGCAGTGCTGCTACACGGTGCGGTGCGTTCAGATCACAATAATACAGCGAGCTGAGGTGGAATAACGGCTTTATTTACTTACTGTGCGCTCACTATATATATATTAGACCTTCCATAGTGCACTACATACTCAACAGAATGAGACTTGGACACAGAATAACACTAATAAGTAATGTATTAATTTAGAGACTGATGCACAAAGAATATGTGGGAAAATTATTATTTTTTAAATATATTTTTGCATTTTCTTCCTGCAATTTCTAAAAATCAAAATCGACCTGACATCGTTACGTTGCACTGAGATCATTTACCACTGCATATTTGTCCATTGTGTGAATATAATATACTATACTATAGAAATATAAAGTATACGTTCTTTCAGGCCACGTAACAACAGAAATCACGGCCATATGGAACGCTAAGGAGAGAAATCGGTGTGGTATGGGACGACGTCAGGTCATGTGATCATGTTCCTTCCGGGATCGCATCGTGTCGTACCGACTCGGGCTGTGTGTCCCTCGAGCGTGAACAGTTTCTTGCCGGCTGCAGCGTCCCAGATCTGTACGAATCCTTTGTGTGTTCCCACTGCCACGTGATTCCCCTGAAAAGCAGAGAGATCCCGTCAGAGATCCGCAAACAAACCGCTCGGAACGATCAGCGTCCAAATCACAACAGTCCCGCTTACTCGCTCTGACCAGCCGACCGACGTCACCGAGTCTCCCTCTACAGACAGGTCGCACAGCCGCGTCACCTGCACAGAGACACGTTTACACACTCCAAGAAGAACAAACCCGTGAGCACTTCCATGCGGAAGAAACAAAGTGCAACGTTCTGAGCAGGAAATAAAATAAAAAAAAAAAATTAAAAAAAAAGATTTTTTTATGCTGCCTTCATCTAGAGACGGACAGGAAGTTTAGGAGGGAATCCTCTGTGACGTGACGTGACGTGACGGCATACCTGGCTTGTGCAGGCGCTCCACAGGTAGACGCAGGTCCCCAGGCCGACGCTGAGCACGTTTAGGGAGGACCAGTCCACTAGGTTGAGGTAGAAGTCGTCTTGCAGCTCGGGTGCGTCGAGCACCTTAAACGGGATCTTGGAGATTTTCCGAGTCGGCTTCCTCGGCGAACGGAGCAACTTTTGACTAAAGGGGAGAAAAAGAAAAAAAAAAGACGAGGCAATTTAAACAAAGTTGGGACTTTGATCTCTCAACAGGTTCTCGTCAGTGGTTGTTTGTAACCCATGTACCTCTTGCTGCTGACAGGGGACAGAGAGTAAGGGGAGACGTTGTTGCCGTCGTCAGGCGTGGCTCTCTTGGCGCTGAGCGTATACTGCAAACAGAGAGATGATCATCAGAAAGATGATGGAGCCTATAGACTTCCTTTCCCTCGAGCCAGAGGGATGCCTCAGTTTCTATTGTCTAATGGAGAACTCGAGTCTGTTAATAATCAGAACTCCGTCACTTTGTGTATGAAATTCTACTCTATACGTAAACCTCCTTTTGCCTAGTGATCATCACGAAGAATTTTAAACACAAGAAAAAAAACCTGCCTCGTGTCGTTATAGGAAAATAACCAGCGATGCAGTCGTGGTGCAGCCTGACGCCAAATGGCTTTCAGGAACCGAAACGTGAGGTTTTTTCTTTTTGACTCTAATATTCTTAGACTCTTTTCAGTCTTATTGCTAGATTAGCGTTAACCTCCCCAGGATCGGCTGCCACACCTCGCTACCGCTGTTAGCTAGCGCGGAAACGTCGGCGCCGTCTTGGCTAAGATACAGTAAAATAGCGTAGCTATTCATGATAACAAAGGAGCGCGTTACCGTCATTACCACCATTTCAGAAGCCAGTAAAAGAACATTTACGCTACGCTCACATTACAAGCCTGATTGTTCAATTCTGATGGGGGGTTTTTTTTTTTTGCTCAGATTGGATCACTGCTCCACTGGCGTTCTGACGATTTGCGCAACCTTGACAAACAAAATGCTGCCGTGGTGTGAATGAATGCTACCGGTAGCAGGGAATAAACTCGCTCTGAGCCGTAGCCCTTAACCCTAACCTTCACCGTAAGACTAAGATTTTAGGGTTAACTTTTAAAGCTAACCGCTAAGCAGCGCATCTCTTATAGGCAGCACGACTCGACAGAACACCGACTCGGCACATGCGTACAGGCAGAAAGCCACATGAACTCCCGTCCGAGCGTCTCGTTCAGGTCGCATGGCCGCAGATCGGATTTAGGACCGCGTATAATAGTGACTCGAATCCGATTTGAAAAGATCGGATTTCTGCGTCACATTAAGGCAAAAATAAATAAATAAATCAAATCAGTTCCGAGTCACTCCGGCATGGTAATGTGAACGCAGCCTTGGGAAGCCTGTAGATGATCGGCACCTGGAGCTCTGCAGGAACCTCGTCGAGGCCCAGGTCTAAAACTCACAGGACAGAATAGTCTTACGCTAAAGAGGCTTCTTTTCTCCGGTGTTGAAGGCTGCAGCCTCCGGTCTTCAGTCTGAGGGTCCTGCACCTTCTCGATCCCGGCTCCGAGCAGCTCGTTCTTCAGGAGTGCCGAATACGCCAAGCCGTCCGCTGCTAACGAGACACCAAGCTCAATAACGAATCGGATTTCAAAATCGGCTTGGAAAACAGGTGGGGCCGAACATCAGGCTGTAATCTCACCTTTGCCGGTGTCGGAGGTCGCGTCCTTGGTTTTCTTATTCTGGCTTGGGGACTTCTCGTTTTCCTGCACCAAACAACACAAATAAAATAAAAACTAAGAGTCAGTACTCCTTACACACACACACACACCTCACGAAGGAAACATCGTCCTGAACAGAACTCTAGCTAGACTGGAAACGAAGCCGAGTGTTTACGTTGATCCTGTGGAAGTTGATGCTCCAGTTGGCTCCTGCTCGTGACGGGATGAAGCGGTCTCCGTGCTTGCTGGGCGAGGACATGGGCGACTTCGTGGGTGTCAGGTGACGGATCACGTCCGTGACTTTCTGTAGGGGTTTAAAGGACGAGAAGGAACAGCGTTACCATACGAGTAACTGTATAAATCTCAGAACAAAGTTGTAGCGTCTCAAATCTCTCCGTCTCTCCTTAATGGCAAGACTGCGCTTCCTTAAAATAGCTTGGAAAATAAATAAATAAATAAATGAATGAATGAATGAATGAAAGTGCACAGCACGCTCGCCTCACTGGGGGACAAGCGCTTCAACGTGGCGGTTACATTGAATTTCTGCCTCTGTCTTTTTGTCCGATGTTACAGATAACGGCGTCTCATATTAAAGGGGTAAAACATTATTTTAGAGCTGCTATCGGACAATAATCAAGAACGTAACGGTGTGATGAAGCGGAGTTTCGATCCGGTCTTCCATTTTTCAAAACTTTCCACAAAAAAAAAAAAAAAGGTCTTTTTTCGAAATTCATCGAGCAGGTTAATGGAAACCCGGCTACCGTTTCCACCCCACAAAGCTGATTAGCTCATCAGAACACTTCCTGAAGCGTTTTATTCCTTTTATACTACAGCAATCTGCCAATTAGCACATTAAAGATTAAAGAACAGCACCTGACAGCTTTGATCTGTTTATAGTTACTTTAAGCGGCCGTGGTGGAGGAGTGGCGACGCTGGCTGGAGGCTCCTTCCATAAATGATAAACGTTTCCTTACAGAAACCTTGGCCATGTCAGTGCGCAGACGGTTCCCGTGTCAGACAGCAGCGCACTTTAATCTAGTGTTTTATGGAGTCTTAGAGTCTGTGTCGTGTCCATCAGACGCTGTGAACCTGTGTGTGAGAGGTTACTATAGAAACGATAACGTGTTAGAACGAGCACATTCATGGAAACCGGAGACTTGCGGTTACAGGAAACGAATCAACACCTTCTGACCAATCAGATTAAAGAACTCGGCAGCACGTGAGCAGGCGTGAGAGGGGAAACGCGACAGAAGCGAGTTTCTTTTCCGGGCTGATTCACTATATTCATAAAGAGTGTATGCTGTGCCGGACGTGACGAGTGGCACTCACGACGGGGCTGGCGTTGTCATTTTGGACGTTGATCTGCCGCAGAAGCCGGCGCTCGTAGTCCTGATCCATGGAGGAAGAGGAGGTCCGGGCGATTCTGGCACCAAACTGCAGACGGATTTAAAATGAGTAAACAAGTCATCGTTAAGAGCTCATGCTAACGTGGTAGATAAATTATAAACCAAGAGAACCGAATCACTGATTCGTCACAGGAAGAGCAAAAATACACAACCAAGTATCAAATTTGCACCAGAATCTCCACGAACATATTTAATGCGTTTCAGGGAGGAGTTTTCCTGTAATAACTCGCATGTTAACAATGACCCCGTTTACACTTGGTGTTCAAATGCGTCTTGGGCGATCTGATCACAACTGGACAGCGCTAAATACAAAGTGTGAACGACCTCCAAGGCGCATTCACCAAAAGCACGTCCCGAGGTGGTCATTTGACCACATACCGTAGCTTCTGTAGTGTAAACGCTAACAGGAAAATACGTCATTAATGCCGGACGCGGAGGTTGTCCTGGTAACAGCGCGACACGCTAGAGGAGCTGCGATGTACGTGGATGGAGTGCAAGTACATAAAGACGGTACGTTGCAGGTTTAATGCTTTAATACAACTACACTAAACCTTCTAGCGGACGTGACGTAGGCTCAGAACAGCTTGGAGACGCAGGTGGAAACGGTCCTCATACAGTCCAGTCCTGAACGCTCAAGACGCATTAAAGCCAAGTGTAAACAGGGCCTGTGTGACTCAACATTCACCGCTTAAAGCCAGATTTCACAAAGTCAGTTCTCACAGGTGAATATGGGCCTGGATTAGCTTGTGTTTATGAACTGAGGTTTAACAAAAGACCCAAGGTTATATATAAAACCCCTCGCGCGCGCGCGCGCTCGCGCTCTCTCTCTCTCTCTCTCTCTCTCTCTCTCTCTCTCTCTCTCTCTCTCTCTCACACACACACACACACACACACACACACACACACACACCTGTTCAACTAGGCTATAAACAGTGTGAGACAACTGTTCAGCCTGGCTGCTTCAAACCAGTCACTGAAAAGCCAATAAAAAGGAGCGCAGAGCCTGTGAGGATGAGCTCCTCATCCCGGAGTGCTCAGTGTGAGGGCAGGACCGCTGACAGCAGTGCGGTTCATACACAGCTGATTCATGTCACCGGTACAAAGCTTTGTCTACAGCTGTTTCCGGTCAGAAATAACACTATGACGTGATTAAGCAACAACTAACAAACCTTCAAATGACAAAACCCCTTATTTTTACTGTTAACTGGTTAAGTTAACCCTGTAACTCGCCCTAAAGCCGGCGGCTCTTTTGTTAAAACCGTTTTTTTCCAGCTTTGCTAGCTTACTAAGCTAACTCAGCGTTATTAGCAAGGCTCGGCCATTTGGCGTTTTTTTTTTATTATTATTTCAGCTAAGATTTCTACACACACACATCATATACTCATGAAACCATGCAACGCATTGTTATTAATATTAATATAAATATCAGCTGACTAGCTAATCCATCCGTTGAGATAACACGCTAGTGCTAGCTAGCTAATTATTTCACACAACTCGCAACTTACCTCGAGCTCTCCGTTCAATAAATATTCACTGAAATATGTTGTGTTTTGAAATTTGTTTCTTTTTAAAAAATTTCTTTTTTTTTATCGGTTCGCTACAAAGTTCGCTTTGAAACTCTCTAGCAGAGATTGGTGTGTTTTTTTGTTTTTTTTCGTTTTTTTTTTTTTCCTTTCTTTTTTTTATTGACGCAGCAGCAAAGGATTGTGGGTAAGGATGATTTGAACGGGCTGACGTCACGAAATTTGAAACAAAACAGGAGTCACGTAGCCATGGATACATGACCGTTCATTAAGTCAGAGCCGTATCTTTACATGCTCTATATGTATATATTATGTAAAGATCAAATAAATAAATAAATAAAAAACTGAGCGCTGTTGTTCTCCGTAAGGAAGACAGTATCGACAAGATGGCGTGGTTTGTTTGGAATTAGACATAAAATACGAATTTTATTTTAATGCATTTAAATTATCTACGTTGTACAATAAATTGTATATTTTTACTCTTGATAAAGGTGGCCCTGGCTTAAACTCTCACACACATATCTAACAAAGAACATGACAACTGGGTGGAATTAGATTAAAATTATTTTTATCAATCATAAAGCGAGTGTCGAGTGAGTCATTCCCGAGTCGGTTCTTCTAGGTCAAGAGTCGACTCGCTTCTATGAGTCATATGGGTTTTTACTTTCTATCGTTCTATATACTACTACTACTACTACTACTACTACTACTGATAATAATAATAATAATAATAATAATAATAATAATAATCCATAACATGATTTCTAGTAGTTTTTCTGTTCCTCCAGGCCGCTAGGTGGCGATGCGGCGTCGAGTCGCGTTTAAACCTTTTCTGTAACGTCACGAAAGAAAACTCTTTCTTCCGGAATTGACAGCATGGAGAGTTGGATGTCAATAAATGGTAGCGGTTAATTCACGTGAGTGTTTTATTAATATGTTACAGAATATTAGCAGCAGCTGATGAAAAGTTTGTGTGTTTTAAATTAGATAAAACATGATCGTAAGCTGGACACGATGTTAAATTCTCGCTTTAGCTTCGTAAGTCACGGCTGTTACAGTAAATGATCTCATGCTGATGATGATATAACGTACATGAGCAACTTTCACACTGACACTGCGTACACTTTTAATGTTTTTTAGGTAGGCCTACAGAAGCAGTTCTCCTCCAGCTGACCTCCATCGGTACCGTGTACACCTCCTCGTTCTTCAACCTCCAGTAAGTTTAAACAAGTTAGTATTGAACACGTGACACCAAATGTTATTACGTAGTAAATATATGTACTGTATATGAGCCCATTATGCAAAAGCAAATGGGGATGAATAGGATTGGGCAGCATTCCCAATTTATCGTTATAATCACTTGCAAACAGTTGTTGCCTTTTGTGTGTGTGTTTTTTCTTAAGGTGTCATGACGAGTGATCAGGACATGGTGGCGGTGGGACGCATCCTCGTGGACGGCCGGCAGGAGCTTCCTGCTCGTTTTAGGGCTCTGTTCACGCTTCGGAACCTGGGAGGAGCCGAGGCGGTGAGATGGATCAGCGAGGCTTTCTCGGACGAGTCCGCACTTCTCAAGCATGAGCTGGCCTACTGCCTGGGGCAGATGCAGGACGAGCGAGCCATTCCTGTCCTGGAGATGGTCCTGAGAGACACCAGGCAGGAGCCGATGGTCAGGCACGAAGCAGGTGAATCCTTCAGCCTTTCTCGGGATCGATCCGGTCCAGCCGTGTGATCGGGTCGCTCAAAAGAGACATGACTTCATATGGACAAACTTTAAGGGACCTTGAGATGCAGGTTTGGGGCTGTGCTTTTGATCCCTGGTCACATTGAAGGAATTAATAATAAACTCGGTTAGAGATGATGTATAAAATGACATTCACAAGTTCTTTAAACATGTTTTTATTATTAAATAAGTGTGAGATGATCTGATGTCAGCTGTAACTGAAATGTGAAATTTGCAAGTCGGAATAAATAAACACTTATGAGCTTCAGGTGGGATAAATTAGAGAGGTCTGCAGTACAGACTGTGTGTGTGTGTGTGTGTGTGTGTGTGTGTGTGTGTGTGTGTGTGTGTGTTCGGACTTTCCCATGGTCAGGGATGTGAGTTGTTTATAACTGCGTCCGTGTTTGTAGGTGAAGCTTTGGGAGCCATTGGGAATCCAACAGTGCTGGAGTTACTGAAACAGTACTCAAAGGACCCAGTCATTGAGGTACCATTGTGTGTTATGACAAAAAAACATTCGATAAACACTTTTCTTCTTCTAATAGAGGTCCCCGGACATGCACTGAGCTCTGTGTGTGTTGATGTGCAGGTGGCAGAGACGTGTCAGCTGGCCGTCAGGAGGCTGGAGTGGCTGATGAGCGGAGGTGATGCTGAGGCTACAGACAGTAACCCGTACCGCTCGGTGGATCCCGCTCCTCCAGCGCAGAGGCAGAGTGTTTCTGAGCTCAGGACGCAGCTGCTGGACGAGAGCCTGCCCCTGTTCGAGCGCTACAGAGCCATGTTCGCCCTCAGGAACCTCGGCAGCGAGGAAGCCGTGCTCGCTCTGGGAGACGGTGAGGGTCGAGGATTTCAGCCTCGGGAATAAATCACTAAAAGAAAATGAGGTCTTATGTGTGAAGTTTGAAAATGTGAATAAAAGATAAATGGAAAAGCCAGAAATTCCACTTCAGTATCACAGGGAATACACATTTTTGGAAGGAGTCTCCAGTGCGAGCGCTTTGGAAAGTGTAGTCAGTGTCCTGACGCTTTGGTAAATTGTTTTATTACCTTAAAGAGGGAGGGGAAAAAACGAGGGCTTGATAACTGGGCCTGTTTGTTATTGCTAGAACGTACGTAACCGAGAACGGGAAGTTGTTTCACGGACGTTCCGCAACATGGAACGCACCTGTAAACGGATAAAAAGTGTGACGTGTCGTTGTTTAATAAATCAAAATGGCACATAAGAGAAATAAAGCATTCCGTGACGTACCGTCAGCGGGGACGCCGCTTCCCGTCGGCTCACGTCGGCTTATTTTACTGGAGCGGCACGTTTCCAGGCGTTTTATTCCTTCGTTAACCGGTCGTTGGTTAATCTTTGAGACCTCGGCGACTATATTTGACAGAACACGACCAAGACAAAAAACAAACATCAAATTATTCGAAGAATTTATTTGTACATTTTCACTAGAAAGAAAGAAAGCCGTTCCTTTGATACGTTTTTTTTTCCCTCCCTCCAGGCCTGCAGTGCGGCAGCGCTTTATTCCGTCATGAAATCGGCTACGTGCTGGGGCAGATGCAGCACGAGGCGAGCATCCCTCACCTGAGCGCCGCTCTGGAGAACCAGACCGAGAACGCCATGGTGAGACACGAGTGCGCCGAGGCGCTGGGGTCCATCGGGCAGGACGCGTGTCTGTCCGTCCTGCAGCGGTACCGCGAGGACGGCGAGCGCGTGGTGAAGGAGAGCTGCGAGGTGGCGCTGGACATGCTGGAGTACGAGAACAGCGCGCAGTTCCAGTACGCGGACGGGCTGCTCCGGGTAAACGCCGCTAAGTGACGCGGAACGATTTTGGACTTCTTATTCTACACCATCGTTACCCCTGATCTACTCCTGAGCGTTGTCATAGAGACGGCAGCTTTCTCAGAGGAAATGTATACGTTTTGAATCTGTAAGACCGGTTTCTGAACATTCAGACGTGACGCCGTCGGGTGTAAAGGCGGCACTGAGCATCACCGCTAGCTTTCAGATGATTAAACCAGTTAACAGAAGTGGTTTCCATGTTTTAACTAACCTTTTCTTCCGATCGCTAAATAACTGGCGGTTGCTCATTTTTTCATGGATTCATGGCTCAGCCAAAACCTTCCTCAACCCCCGCTCCGTCAGTCACATGCTGCAGCTCGGTCTTGTCCTTATTGCAAATGATTTATTTATAAAGCAGGAACTTGGTTTTCCTCACGATCATAATCTGGCTCTTGCTTTTGTTTTGGTTGTGCTTCCTGTAATAATAATAATAATAATAATAAAAAATGTCAAACAAACTGGAACTCTGCGCTGCTTCTTTCTTTAAGCTCTTAAAGGGCGTGTCAGAAAACCTGAAATGAAACTGTTGGATTTTTATTTTGTCACGTGCAGAAAACGTACCACACCGAAAAGCAATGCGGAATCGCGAACTAAAAAAACACGCGAAACGGAAACGCGTGAATTTCGATAAGGAAAAAAAAAAAGTTTTATCCTCTCATGAGGTGGTTTTTGTTTTTGTTTTTTGTTTGTTTGGTTTTTTTCCCCCCAGATGATTTGATGAAACAATATTTCACCCAATTGAAATGGAAACGTCGTATTTAAGTCACATGAACGAATTCTACCTTTCTGGGGGAAAAGAAAAAGAGCCATCACCAGAGGAGAAACGATGACGCAAGAGAAAACCCAGCTTCTGGAAACACAGACCATTCAAAATTGTGTTTTGTGGAAATGTTTTAAAAAACGGCTTCTATATTGTGCAACACTGCGACAGAAACCCGGAACCTTGCGTATCAGCTGATCTGACTCTCATATTCTTATTTCTTCTGTAAAAACTACTAAGCTTTAGTTTAATGACTTAATGTAAAAAAAAAAAAAAATAACTAAATAAAAAATAGGGGGAAAAATACACAGCAAAAAAAAAAAAAAATCGCAGCTTTATTTATTCTTTCACGTACAAACACGATTTCTCAAATTCCAAACTCTTACCATTTGCTGCAGAATCGGATCCAATTTGTTCTGTTATTTCGCTACTCGTCTTGCTTCACTTATACACCACCACATCGCGACATCCCGTTTACTTCGCAGATGTGATCGCATTTCTCTTTGGCGCGGAATCTCGTCCGTATAAATGTGATTGGAAATTGGACGCCGATCGATAAAGACGTTGTGTACGTGTCGTTGTGCTGACTCGCTAAAGCCGGTGCGCTTAGCGACACAAAGATGATCAGGTCCTGATGATCAGGGATTTTCTTCTCGAGCAGGAGATTAACGTCGCCTGCTAATCCTGCGCAGCGAGTGGTCCGTCTCATCCATCAAGATTTTTACGTCTGAAACGACCCGACTATCTAATTCAAAACAATACATTATTGTATAATTTAATGAAATGAAAGCGGTAGCATTATTCTCTTACAAACACTAAAGTTTAAACATCTTACCTAATACTGATATTTCTTTTTACCAAATGACGAGGAAAGGATTTTTTTTTTTTGCCAGTACTCAGCATGTCCTGGTCTGAACCTCTTAAAATCATAAGCACTAGGAAGGAATCAAGTTCTACAAGAAGCTGCGGAGATCCTGAACCCGTCACAGAAACCGGAGCTGAAGCTCGATCTCGATCTCGGAGAGAAAGAACCATGCTGCACCCCATTATGATCGGTATTATCATCATCAACACTTCCATTACTGTGGTTTACTGGGCCTACATCCTGACACAAGCCTTCTGCACCAAGACTGAAGACGAGGACGATCCATAAAGAGAAGAGTTTAGAGGCTGAATAGAGTTTCAAGTAGATTTATATTCATGTGCTAAGCTTAGGTTCATCGTTTAACTCCTTTAGTTCATGTGATCAGCCTTTCAGCTTCAGGTAACTCATCGTCAATTCATTCTTAACTAAAACCATCTGCTTTATATCACAAAACACACACAATATAATCTGAGCTCTATTTCCCTCTCTTGCTCAGGGTATTACGGCTTATTTTGAGGATTAAACCGCGCAGATCGAGTGACTTTTCCTAACAGATCGTGTTTATTCTCGCCACCGTCCATCGAATGTCCTCGAGATCAGCCATCTGAGCGCTTAATAACGCGAAGGAGAAAGCAACAACAACAAAAAAAGGTAATTCTGCTTGTTCTTATTTTCTTCCTTAACACTCTACCGCCTGAATTATTACACACTCATTAAAAATATACTGACACACACTACCAGTCTAAAGTTCGGACACACCTTCTAATTCAATTATTTCTTTATTTTTATGACTTTAAAAGAGACTGGATAATGATGCACTGTTGTTTCTCTTTACTTAGTTGAGCGGTTGTTGACATAAAAGGTTATTAGTGGAAT
>JAQQZX010000040.1:2527761-2538728 GCA_030068355.1 Notoglanidium maculatum
CACTGAAAAGCGTTCCAGGTGACGACTTCATGAAGCTGGTTAAGATAATGCCGATTGTACCATCACGGTAAATGTTGTTAAATACTTTGAAGAATCGTGAATATGAAACGTATTTTGGTTTTTTACACGTTTTTGATTACCACATAATTCAGTATATGCCATACGTGTTGCTTCATAGTTCTGATGTATTCAGTAATGTAATATCATAGGTAATAAAGAAAACCTATGATAAAGAGTAGGGGTGTCCAAACTTTTGACTGGTAGTGTGTATTTATTACATGGCTTAAATAAGGGACAGTCGAAGTTGAAATATAAGTTAAAGGGGGATAGATGGGAAATCGTTGCCATATGTCAACAATGCGCAGTGGTGGAAAATCTATTTTTGTTCCATTAAAAATCTTAATCTTGTGCTCAATGAAATCCAAAAGCAAATATTTACACTGCTAAAATAATGTAAACCCTAGGGTAACTTGGGCTGTGTAATAATAACACACTCATACGGTTCCAATCAGCATTAAATTTAATATACGGTTTATATGCAAACGGTGTTATAAAATGTCTAAAATTACAAAGACGAGTAGAAATAGTGTTTTTCCAAGCTTTATGTCAGCCTTTATATTCCAATCCGTCAAATGGACACATTTAGGTTACATATTTGCATGTTGTTGAGATATGGCAACAGTTATATTATATAGCATTTTGCAAACGACTCGTTAAATCTATGATAAAAAATTAAACGTGTCCTTACCACAGAGAGTGTTCCAAATTTTTTCTTGAAGGACTTTTGTGTAAATACTGATCGATACTTTAATTTTGACATTAATCCTGGTCATGTGACTTGACAATTAGGTTTCATATAAAATAAAGGTCCACCTTATCAGAAAGAACTATTAAAACATGGTTTTATAGTGCTGAATAGTAGGAAAAAGAGGTAAACTAATTGTTGCCATATGGCAACACCATTCAGTACAGGGTCACTTTAAAAAAAATGTCTTAGCAAGCAAAGAGATCTTGAGTAAAGGAAAGATTTTTTTTATTATAGTACCATTAAGCCTATTTCTAGACATTTGTACTCATTTCAAGTCATTTTATTGGCAGATTCTAAAAATAAATGCTGGAAATTAGCAATGATATAATGCCAGGCTTAAAAATCTTAGATTTTTAGTTTAAGAACGAGAAATAAAAGTCGAATCTGTGCGTGTTCAAGATATTTTAGCTTGCCAAGACATTTCCTGCAGTGTATAGAATCATTTATATAAAATATCGCAAGCCCGTGCAGATTTACTATCCATTTAAAACATGGTAATCTCCTGAAATCTTTAATTACTCAGCAGAAGATTTTCAGCTGCCCATAATCATTTCACTCATCTTGTTTTTCACCACCGCAGCCTGTCATTTATCACCGCACGCTTCCATCGTTGCTGTGGGAATCTCTGCATTTCATCACGATCTCGCTCGTAGGTGCTAAGTCTGAAGGATTCGGTTCTAGATGAGATCAGTGGAGATAATTAGAAAAGGACGGGGAGAAATGTATTAGTGCAGTGTAACAGCTCAGAGTGGTGAGTCCGGACCTCCCAGGGATAAAGTCAGCAGCATCACACACACGCACGCACGCACGCACACACACACACACAGGGGATAAATCTGTTTCTTCAGGCTCGTCCAGTAAAACAAAGAAGAGAATAAATACAAAGAATAAGTATTTGAATGTTTAGAGGAGCAAGGTGTGTTTTAAGATGATTAAAGTTTTAAAAAATAAAAAAAAAATGGAATATTTCAACGCTTTTCAAATGACTCTTTGTTCACGTCACCTGTAACGTACAGTACATACTGTTACCTGCGTAATAGATTGTGACATGTGAACGTGAACACATTTCCCTGTGCTGTGAGAAGAGAACAGAATGACCGAAGCATGAGAAGTAAAACATTAGGCAGAAAACTAAGAATGAATGAAAAAGGAATGTATAAAAATGCAGAAAGAAAAAAACAGAATTAAAAAAAAAAAAAAAA
The DNA here is from genome assembly GCA_030068355.1 of Notoglanidium maculatum. Classification (NCBI taxonomy): domain Eukaryota; kingdom Metazoa; phylum Chordata; class Actinopteri; order Siluriformes; family Auchenoglanididae; genus Notoglanidium; species Notoglanidium maculatum. The sequence goes on from JAQQZX010000040.1 coordinate 2,529,772, forward strand.
ACCAGCACGAAACAAAAGTAATTTAATGAAAAGAAAGAAGGGACGGAATGAAACGAAGGGATAATTATGGGATGGGGGGAAAAAAACTACGGACCAGAAAGGATGGAGCGAATTAAAAGGACGCAATAAAAAAAGACAAGAATGGAAAGAAATGAAAAGAAAAGAGTGAATGTAATGAGAGAAAAGGGAACTGAACAGACAGAATTTAAAACTCATGGAAAGAACAAAGCAAAAAGAACAAGAATAAAGCAGAAAAAAATGAAACGGGACCGCCAGAACACCGCGCTGGCTGATGACGACACAAGGGGGGGGAAATGAAAAGAAAGGAATGGAACAGAACAGACTGAAACTGAATGAAAAGAACAACAGAGAACGAAGCAAGAATAACATAATGAAAAGAGCAGAACAAAAAGAAAAGAATGGAACAGAACAAAGGGAGCAACGAACAGAAGAGAATGGAAAGAAAAAACAGAACAATACAATAATGAGAAGAACAAGGAAGAATGGAACAAACAAAAGAATGAAATCAATTAAAAGAACAGAACAGAACAGAAAGACTGGAGCAAAAAGAATGGGATTAAAAGAACAGAGCAAAAAAAAAAAACCCAAAAACTTTTTTGTACAGCTCCCTGCGAGTACATGAGGAAGAAACCTTGAGAGGAACCAGACTCGAAAAGGAACCCATGCTCATTCTAGCAATGGAGGATGCAAGTAGAATTAAATCCCTTCTATAACTGTGCGTTATAGGGTCAAAAAGTACATATGTGTAGCCAAGAAATTCACTATAGTGTATAGTCTATTTTATTGAAATTATCAACTGATTCACCGACGGAGAGCAAAACTGTCCATGGCAAATCGACGCCCTAAAGTTATCATGGCAACTGCAGGCCTCAGCCACTGTAGCAAAACAACCGCCCTTAGACTGCCACTGTGAAAGATGCAGAAGATGGACATTAGACTGAAAAACACTCGTGTATTCCTTTAAACATTAAACTCCTGATTTAATTTGAATCAATTATCAATAATGATTAGTAATTGCATTCATTTATCTTCAGTAACCGCTTCATCCTGGTCAGTGGTGTAGCGTCAATTTAACAACTAACAAATAAATTTTTATTAAAGCAAATTCAAATTTTGACCAATTCTCAAATCAGTCCTCAGAAAAGTGCGTTAAAAGTGTAGCCCAATTTTCAAACTATCCACCAATTATCTGAAATTTACTTAAAAAAAAATAGCTATTTGTTTGCAAACAGGATATTTTGAAGTATCATAAAATCCATTTAGGAATCTGATGGATTACATGAGATGCATTCTGTAAACCTTGATGACCGTGAAGTTAAGCTTGCCAAATGTGTGATGTATGATAATGTGGATTAGCGAGACTCGTGTGCACAGAAGGTCAGAACGGGTGGGTGACTGGGTTAGGTGGAGATTGAGGTCACCTGTGAGAGGATAAGAAATACCTGAGAGCCTATAACACATCCATGAACACGCTGCTGTGGCACGCCAGAAAGCCGGTTAGTAAAGTGCCGAGAGTAACATCAGCATCCGAGTTTAGGAGAAGAAGAAGAAGAAAAAGACTTGTTGTGAAGACTCAGAGATGCATCCTCTCATGGTCGCCATCATAACAACCAACACGTCGCTGTCGGTGATTCTGTGGAACTTCCTGCTGTCCCAGGTGTTCTGCAAGAAGATTAAAGCTGCTCCCAGATCTGAGGAGGACGTGCCTGTCTGAGTGAGCACCATGTTCTTATTTAGGTGCATTTATTAACCAAAACATGACGATCATTTCTTTTTTTAACTTGGTGATGGAGTGGAGCAGGAAGCCGTAATACCTCTCAGCTTCAGGGTTCCTGATTTGATCATGATCTTGGGTCTGTGTGGAGATCTCCCTATGTTTGTAATCCATGGGATTCCTCCAGGTTTTCTCCCAACTCACAAAAACATGCCAGTAGGTGGCTTGAATGAGTGTGTGAATGCGTGTGCATCATGGTTGTAATGCAATACCGCTATCTGTATCTGTTTAGTGTTCCAAACATTCACATATGTACGTACATATGTATTTAGGTTTAAATTCAAAGTGGGTGTGGTCTGGTCTAAACAGGACGTTTTTTTGTTTTTTTTACAATAAAATATGAGCCCTACCATTCTGCCATTTGAAACACTGGTAAAAAAAAAAACCACAGAGGTAGAAAAGCCAGCGTTGTCAACCTCATCACTCAAGTTAATAAATCATCTCAACTACAGATGTGCAAAGGAGTGTTTTCAATTCTGCTCATGGAGCTATTATTGCCTGAGACATTGGCTCAAAGCAGATCTGCAGAAATACAGATGTCGATTTAGATCCCTAATGAATGACCGTGGCAAGGAAAATTCTCAGCGGAAGAAACCATGAGAGGAACCAGACTCGAAATAGAACCCGTCCTCTTCTTTGTTTGTATATCATGTGTGGAATCTGTGTTTAGAGGACGTTCAGTATGATATTCTCAGATTGTGGTAACTTCACTTGCCATACACCACCTTACTCTGCAAAACTATGGCAGTCTAGCAAGGTTTTAATTTGCACAGGGCTGAGACCATTATCATTTACGACAACAACACAGCAGAAGTCAGGATCTATCAGTCATCCTACATCATCTCACCATCATCTCATTTAACATCCCATCTACATATATGAATGATGACCAATGACCAAATGTTGCTTAGGAGAGGAACAGGGATCCACCCCGCGCCATTCTGGATCCATGCCAAGCCCGGAATTCCAGTATAAAGATCTCCAGAATGGATCAAGAACACATCCTGTTTTGAGACATCTCCTTCAGGAGGCAATACATCAGGATGAACGCTACTTCTCCGACTATATCCCACCTGCCCGAGACGCCATCATCATCATGCCCAAATACATGCTGTACATCCTGATCGGTGCGGTTGTGATTATTGTAGGAACGTACGGCATCACCGGTCACCTGATTAAGGATCTGTTCCATGACCTGGCAGGTAAATTGGCTTTCAAGCAGAATAAGCATGGAAACTCTAGTTTGATGAGGAGATTGGACAACATTTGGGGACATTAGAATGATTTTCAAAAGTATTGAGTGCAATTTTCCAAGTATCAGATGATTTCTCCTTCCACTGGCAGAGATAAAACTAAATTGGCGCCACTGGGGCACTTTCTACTTCCTGAACATTCCAAACTTCATTCGTTAATGATAAACACACCCACTTGAGAGGTTTGTGTCAGAATTGAGACAGAAAACTTCAGCAGCTTAAAAAATTGAAAGCAATTCACAATTGGCGAAACCAAAGCACCTGTAAACAAAGAGACTATTGTGGAGAGTACGTTCCTCTATTTGGGTTTGAGGTCTTTATTGTAACTTAAAGTACTTGGGGTCATGATGTTGTAGAAAAATAATTACAAACAGTTTGGTGCTAGAGTTAGACTTACCACCCAAAAGTTGATTACTTTACAATAACCACATCCATCCATTATCTATAGCGCTTATCTGTCAGGGTGGCAGGGAAGCTGGAGCTAATCCCAGTTGACTTTGGGTGAGAGGCGGGGTTTCACCCTGGGCAGGTCACCAATCTATCACAGGGTTAACACAGAGATGAACAACCACTCACACTCACATTTACAGCTATGGGCAATTTAGAGGAGCCAGTTAACCTAATCTAACTGGGCTGTGGGAGGAAACTGGAGCATCCAGAGGAAACCCACACAGGCACATGCAAACTCCACACAACAAGGCCCCAGTCGGCCACCAGGCAGGTTCGAACCCAGAACCTTCTTTCTGTGTGCTAACCACTGCACCACCGTGCCACCAATTTATTCCTTTTATACCACAGCAATTTGCCAATCATTAACATTATGTTCAATTAAACAACATGTCCCTTTTTTTATCCATTTATAGTTACAGTTAGCCTTGTGGATCACTGAAAAACACAACTTGTCACATTACAGAGCAGCCATTCGCAAACTTAAGACAAGAATTTGAAACCTGAAAAGCTTCTGTTGCCCACCGAAACCTATAGTCACAACTCTGAGCAACACATGAGAAGAAGATGCAGTAACTTGAAATTTTAACTCTGCGGTATTCTGTCAATTAACATTCCCTGCTAATGACAAGATATATGTTCCGGATAGGTCAGATAAATGAATAACACCAAATATAAATCCCATGGCTTTGTTTTATTTGTGCTGATTACTTCTTTAAATATATTAATAATATTTAATTTATAATTATAATGAATAAATATAATTATGAGTAATTACAAAACTTTTTTTTTTTATTGGAAATGACCTATAAAAGCCTGCTTGTAGTACCTTCAAAACCCACCAGGGGGCCACACTTTGGAATTAGAGTGAAACCACAAAGCATAAACTCCTCTGTCCTCTGAAGTCTTCGGGAATCATAAAGTTACAGCTTGACCTCTGACTGTTACAAAGCGCTGACACTGGAGACTCATTCCAAAAAATTATTTTCAAGTGTCAGTGAGTTAACTGGGAATGATAGTGTTTTAGAATGAGTGCATTTATATAAACCTGTGATTTGCAGCTGGAACTGCTATATAGACAATTAAACACCGCCTTCCAAACAATCAGAATTGCATGTTTTAATCGAGAATCTGGCTTTATTCTTTATTCTCAGCTGGATAATGACACCGTTTTCATCTTCTTGAAAGGCAACAGCAGCAAATACTAACCAAGGAACATCAGCGTCAGCGAGATGTCCATCATCTTAGCCGCTGTCTTAGCGCCGGATTAGCTGGGTTAATGCAGGGTGGCTCCAATTACATAATAAATTACTGCGTGCTCACAAACATCTCACTTATTTGTGACTTTGCTTTGTTAATTTGTTAACTTTGTGTGCAATGCTTTTGGATTATGAACCTCGTGACTTCATTAGATGTAGATAATGCTTGACAATGACAATAACATTTCATTACCAAAGTTCTAACAACTGGCTGTTTTTTTTTTTTTTTAGCGCTTTCATGCATAAGTTATTTAAAAAAACAAACAAACAGATTCCTGGTTTTATAAGAAAAAATAAGTATTATGTTAAATTTCATGCCTTAAATTGTGACGTTTGCTACTTTGCATATTTAAAAATGCGAGTAGCCTGTCCAGGTGTAGGAACACTGTGCATTAGTAAAAAAAAAAGGTTTTAAAAAAAGTACATTTTAGTCTAATTCTGACTAATATTTTAACAAAATCTAATGGTATTATTGAAAATTTTGGTCAATATTTGTATATTACAATATTTGTACATATTTCAAGACTGCTGCATGAAGCAGATGATTTTGCAGGTATAATATAATAATGTAATTTTGGATTGTGTATAGACAGGTGCAGTGAGTGCTGCAGTGAGAATTTGCAATGAATCCGAATTTTTTCATATTAAACTAGAATAATAGTCTCAAGGTGATTTAGATTTTTATATATTTTCATAATGATGATCGTCTCTGTTTCCTAACAGATTGGCTACTCGGCCACGACCCAGAGGAGGATGAGGAAGAGGAGGTGGTGGAGTCATCTGGACAGGAAGACAGAGTAGGACAGAGGAAAGGCAAAGGGGAAGAGAACCACGGAGCCGCCAGCGGAGACGAGAACAGTCCAGGATTTAAACTTTCATTAATAAGTTCCACTAGGTCCATTATATAGGATTCAGCCCCCTGAACCTCCCTCTCTTACCCCTCCCTTTTCAAGCCTGTATTAGAGCGTACGGTGGCCGTCAGGTGCCTGTAGCGTACTTCCAAGTACTTACATTCACACTCCCTTCTTTTTTCTGGGTTAAATAATAAGTACGATCCTCCATTTTTAAAAATTTGGCTTCTCAAACTTGTTATCCAGCAAACACCGATTCCTCTTCTTTCTTCTTCCTCGTCTTCCTTTCTTCTTCTTTGTCGTCCTTCCGGCTCTTCCTTCCAGATTCACGCTATTGCTTGTAAAAACATGAAACGCAGAAGGCGCTCTCTAGAGGTTTGTCCGTTCTGGGCTACTGTAGCGCTGCAACATGGCGCCTCTGTAGAGGTGGACCCGCTCCCTGTGTAGATATAAAGGGCTCATTCTAAGCTTACGAAAACACAATGATTCGTATTTACAGCTAATTATACCCTAATGAGAACATACTTATTAATTTCTTAAGTATCTTATGGCATGAATACTCAATTTCTGCAAATCGATCCTACATAGTGGTCCTTTAATCCAGTAGTGATTATCCTGGAAACCACCAAAAACACTATGAGAATCGACTGCGATGCTGAACAAAACCCCAAACTCATTCATTTTAATGATGTGCATTTGAACAATGACGTCGGTCCTAAAAATATATATTATATATGAAAAAAGCCATAAGCAGTAACACAAAGTGATCGAACTCTAAACGAACATCCGTACAGTAAAACTTTCCTACAGCATCCACAAATAAGCATTCTACTAATATTTAACCAGTGATGATTTAATAATCCACTAATCCTTAGCGCATGAGGAAATAAAGAAGTGTATACATTAACAACCAACTGTAGTCAAGAATAATGGTAAAAGTTAAGCATTAACATCTTGCTAACTTATACTGTTAATCAATATCACGGTTTAAGCGTGGCTTTGTGGAACTTATATTACCAGATATAAAATATGACCCTGAACACTGTACTGTAATGTACAGTAGATAGAATTCCTGTTTATCAGTGCTACATGACTTTGACTTTAAATACAGTAAATTAACTACATTTCAGACAAATTCAAAATTGAATTTAAAGCTAAGCAGTGTATTTGTCTCTTATATGTGTTGTCTGGTTTGATTTGTGCTCTCCTGTTTAGACATCTAGGAATGAATAATAGTGTAAATGTAACTTAAAATGCAGAAAAAAAAGTAAAGCGATTTTAACACGCAATATTTTGTATACTAATCATAGCCAATCATCTCAATCGGATCTACTAGTGAGTTTGATCTATTTTGTGGATGATGTATAACTAGGAAATTGTTATGGCTTATAGCCTACGTAACTTGTGCACTAGTTTAAACCCACCTTCAACCCCACCTTCGTCTGGCTGATAGCATTGAATATAATGTTAAAGCTAGAGCAATGCTAATGCCCTTCAATTTTATACTTTTTAAAAAAAAATTCTCTTAAGAACATGATTAATTAACATGTTTAATTAATTTAATGATCTTTTCCAACAGCTGTTAGATATTTCCGCTGTAATGCTTGTAATAAATATAGAACGTTTTACGTGACTCCATGTGTCTGTATCGTTTTCTGTACTATATGAATACGTGTAACTCCACCCACTGCATAATTTTGAAAAATGCTAAAAAGTGAGCTGAGAAGTTGGGGGAGGGGAGGGGAGGGGCTGAGAGGGGGGCGGGGTGGTGATCAGGGGTGGCTTTATGTGTGAGGCAGGGGTTGTTCAGTGATTGATTAGCATAATATTTGAAAATCAGCATGGTTTCACAGACTCCAATTCAAGGGCGGGGCCTGGGGGAGAAGGACCGCCTACTTCTGATTATAGGGTGGTAGCATTCTTTTTTTTCTTTTTAAAAAAAAAAATAAAAACATCAGCATCGGTCAGGAGGGTTCAGGATGATTTTAGCCACTAGATGGTGAGTTGAGCCATTTTCAACCCATAAAATGCAGATTGTTATAAAAATGGTAATTTTGTCCATATTAACACAAGCACTGATGGGTTTCAAATCATTTAGTTTAAAGCTCAAAAAACTGTGTGCATTTAAGTGTGCAGTGTCTCTTTAAGCAGATTCTATCAACCACTGCTAACACTTTATTCATAAATCATTGACATTTCCGATGAAATGATCTAATCAGGGCCATCGGGATGCTGGTGTAGAAGCCTGTGAGTGTTAGATATTATCTCATGGACTGAGACACCGGGTTCAGAGTGAAGTTTGGGTTCGGGAGAGAAAAGAGGATTAGATGGAGGGATTACACGCTGCTGTCATCAAGCTGGACACACACACACACAAACACACACACACACACTTCTTATCCAAGCAGAAGGGCATTAAAGTAATGAAAGTGTAAGCTATCATTCAAGATTTCACATTGTATACAGCAGCACTCCTGAAATATCGATTCTGATTAGTCAGAAGGTGTTGATTAATTTTCTTTAACAGCAGCCCTGATTGTTGTTCTACAGCTTTACGTTACAGCATTAATAACATTGCTATAATACATTATAGTTTCTATAGTAGCAGCTTACACAAGGACTTGGATGGTCAACGTGCCTCATAAACAGGATTAGAAAACATGTATAATTGTTGATATGGTTACTTTTTCTGTAAAATGCTTATTTAATATTTATAGAAGGAGTCTCCAGTGTTAGTGCTTTGTAACAGTATGTAAAAAGATGTTTTCCCACACAAGAAAGTCTTTAGGACGGAACACTTTTTGGTTTCTAGGTACCCTGACAAATGGAAGGGTTTTTTTGTTTGTTTTTGTCTTTATGTGTTTGGTGGGGTTTGTTTGTCTGTCTGTCTGGCTTTAAGCAGGATTGCGCTAAACCTACTGATCCAATTTCCATGAAACTTGGTGGCAGGATGTAGAATGGGCCAAGGAAGAACCCATTAGAACGTTGTGAGATGACATTTAGGCTTGGTGTTCAAAGTGTGTTTAAAGTTCAATAGTGAAAACACAGCCAATGTAGAAATACGATGACTCCATTGGAAATATATCCAGACATATAAAGTGGTTGCATATCACAGAACAGACAACTATTGTCCTTGGTCTGCGCTCTCCAAGATCCCTTCTGGATAAGTTCAAGAGAGAGAAAGAAGAGAGGCTGGCGTCTCAGAAGGGGGAAGCAGTGCAGTGTCAACACAGTATATGGTGGGGATGGTGCGCTGCTGACCTCGACTTGGGACATTGTGGGTCGGTGGGGGGAGTACTTCGAAGACCTCCTCAATCCCATTAACATGTCTTCCAATGAGGAAGCAGAGCCT
>JAQQZX010000040.1:2551551-2590372 GCA_030068355.1 Notoglanidium maculatum
ATTAAGAAGGAAAGAAATTCCACTAATAACCTTTTATGTCAACAACCTCTCAACTAAGTAAAGAGAAACAACAGTCCGTCATTATCCAGTCTCTTTTAAAGTCATAAAAATAAAGAAATAACATTGAATTAGAAGGCGTGTCCAAACTTTTGACTGGTAGTGTAGATGATATTACTTGAGTCCGGCGAGCATTATATCTTTTCTTGATTTGTTTAAACACGAGGTGACTGTGTGTAACAGCAGACGAGATTATATGATGGGGTTTACAAGCCTCATGTACGAACTTATCGCTTATATGTCATAAGTTATAAATAAACGTTTCATCAGGTTCTCATACATGCTAGAAACACATGCTTTGTTGTTACTCTGAAGGTGATTTCACACCCATCAGTCCAAATCAGCGCAAAAATTACTCATTTGTTTGAACTTTTACACTATTAAACAAACCAAAACGTCAGAGTAAAGCCCTTTCGTGTCCACGATTCAGTCCTGCAGGTGAGTCGAATCACTTTCTGACAAATCAAACAGCGCTGGAGTTCGCTTGGAAGTAGCCGTTTTGGTCTGAGCCTGAGTGTGATCAGGACAGGTATCCGTTCAAATAGATACTATCAGAGCTGTCCTGCTTATATGTTTGTTGTGATGAATTATTTTTGCATTCTGATTCGCTATTTCCTGCCTAGGCCTTCTGTAATCCAGTAGACAACATGTGCAGCTGCATTACAACCAGGCATGAGAGAACAGCAGCAGAACACACCTGTTAACATCTCTACACTGATCTCCTGACCTGACTTCTGCTTCGTTTTACTGCAGCGTAAAGCTCTCAGGAGTAGAACTCCTGCATAGATCTCTGAACGCTCGAGAGCAGCGTCCCAAACTGAGCTCATCAATTGCGCATCCCGAGGGTGAAACTCGACAAATGTGCTGAGGCACCTTTTTTGTTTTCATGGTCCAAAAATCTGGAACGCATCACATATGCGGATATGCTCCTCACTGTCAACTGATAATTATAGTAGCATCTTATTGCTTTATTACTTCACTTGGGCTTTATAGCACACGTCTTATTCCTGGTCTATTTATTATATTTTACTGAGGGGAAAAAATGCGGCGTGTAGAACAGAGGAAAGCAAATCAATTTGACAGCCCTTTTCGTTTAGTCAGGAATTCCTGAATTAGAGTACTGGAAGCTTGTTTTCCATTCCCTGCACTCTTTCTCTCTCTTGCTAATCGTTAACATTTCTATTATTCCCCATTTCTGTGGTTCTCTTAGGCACTCAGTGGGAAAAAACTCTCGTCGGTTCAAACAAACTCCAGGTGAGACCATGTATTTGTATTTGGGCTACGTCCATGGCAACGTCAACATCCACGCTGACATCTTGAATGGCCGAGTCTCAAACCAAAAAACAACCTCCTGACAAAGTGAGTCATCCGTGTGCAGCTGCCTTCGGTTTGAGACACACCCACCAATGTCGGGATATTATTCATTCCGTGTGTTTTGGACTTACCGTTAATGAGGTCATGCAGTTTTGACATGCCTTTTAGTACAAGTTTGGCTTTGCTTGCTGACCCAGGGTCGTTTCAAAGGAGAGGTACGAAGTAGCCTGCGTGAGTTGTAGATGAGACGATCAGCTAAGACTAGGTTGGTGTGTTCTCAAGTTTCAGATAATGTAGCTAACAAGCAGGAAAAATCCTGACAAAACACAATTGCGAATGCTCTGTGCTTCCATTGAGTGTTGTTATGAGATTGAAGCAGGGTTTTGTCCTCACTCAATAATTCACACGTTCCATATCACACGAATGTGGAAAAAAAGTGTACCCGTTTCCGTTTTGTGAAATACTGCATTATCGAAACTTTTTTTTTTTTTGTAATATTTAAGACTTTTTTCCAATTCACGTTTTTCCGTTTGTCTTTTTGCAGTTTCAGATTCGAACATTAATGGAAACACGGATTGTAACGTCTCCATACGCGTTTAACGAGAGGTCGTACCATGACAAGAGCAGGTGAAACCACGGTAACGTCCATTCTTGGTAGCTCAGTGGTTAAGATGTTGGACTAGTGATCGGAAGGTCAGGCGTTCAAATCCCAGTGTTGCCCAACTGCCACTGCTTAACCCTCATCTGCTCACTGGTACAAAATGAGACATACGTAAGTCGCTCTGGATAAGGGTGTCTGCCAAATGACTTAAATGAAATCGTAAATGGGAACTAATCGCAGTTCAGGAACTAAAGTTAGTGAGTGCGGAATTGAAGAAACTTCGGACCACACACACCCCGAAGGATCAGTCTGAGGAACCCAATTCATGCCAGTGATTTGGATATATGTAATTTGCATAGAAATGAGAAAATCGCAAAAACTTGAAACCGTGTAACGTAAATAGAAAGTAAATGATAGCATGTGGTTAAGTGTGTATGGTGTGTGTATATATATATATATATATATATATATATATATACACACCATTAGCAATGAGCTCATATGGCTTTTCACTGGGTTTTCATGTCAACACTCTCACCAAGCGCTGCTGCACTCGCTCACCCTCGCATGTCAAAAGAAAAAAAGAAAGTTGGCTAGTGATACTTTTTGACTCATTAAAAAGAAATAAGACTTGACTTCCTTTCCAAAGGGTAAAGTTGTATTTTTCCAAACCTGGGTTCCAGTGTGCTTGTATCTAGGGGATAATGGATCTCAGAGTGATTAAAGTCAGGTGCGTTCAATCCCACGGCCAAGTTGGAGTGAAACCGTACACCACACCGCACTCTTTCTCCTCTCTCTCAGCTCATTTGTTTAAAAACCCGTTTCCATCATGTTGGTTTTTCACAAAATTGAAAATGTCATTTAAAAGGATTGTTGATGCAAAAGGTTAAATCTGAACACACACAAGCCATGAGTCATGTCGAGTGAGCTGACAAATTGTGGCAGAAAATATCATCAGGCGTCCGATTTTAGTGCTGTAATTATTACACATACTGTAAGAGTTTTAGGGATTCGTTTTTATCGAACCAGATTTGTCACTGCTTAAAATAACATCATAAATACTCAGTTGGAAAGTCCATTTAACATGCCAACTGAAATACACACAACATGTTGCAAGCCGTGGCCATAATAAACAGCAGCGATAAAATCCAGCATGCTGGTACAGTAAAATAATCAACAACATTGTTTACTTTACAGAATAAATTTCCAAATAACATCAGCAGATCCCACATGCCTTAATCGGGAAATGCTAAATTTATAATAATTTGGAATATCGAAACGGAATATGGTGTTCACATGACCTCTATCAAATTCCGAACACTGTCACATTCGGAATAATACTGGAATTTCGTGGAAATGCAGCGGTGTCGAACTGGGGGGAATAATTGAACCTTCCGGGGCCTGTTCTGAAACCAAGCGCTGGCGGACTTTGAGGCATGCATGCGAATTCGCAAGGAACCCTGGCTACGCTACCTGGATGTGGCGGAAAGAGGAAGCTACCAACAGCTGCACCAGATTTCCGAGGAGCGCAGGCGGCCAGAAACCCTGCAGCGTTTGGAGGGCGAGATGGATTCAATCGGGCATCAGGAAATCCTTGGAGAAAACGTCATGCCGTCCGTGAGGAAGCTGAAGCTTGGGCGTCACTGGGACTTGCAGCAGGACAATGATCCGATCCCAAGCATACCTCGACGTCCACCAAGGCTCGGTTTCAGAAAAGACAACACAGATCCTAAATTCATCGGATAGACCAGATTAGAACCTTCACTGGACTGAAACGTTTGACATCGCTGACTGTTACATAGTTTACTATTTATATGTTATTTTTTCACCCCCGGAGAATTTATTTACTTATTTTTTTCGCCCACTGATTACAACTCCGCCAACTCACTATGGTGAGGAGGCGAACCACTAGGTGGCATTTAAACCACAGCTAAAATGGACCGGTCCATGAAACTGAGGCCCAATCTCTGTCCCAAAATAAACAATTACAAGTAAGCTAGTTATATTGCCATGTAAGTATTTTTAAGCTGCTCATATTCAATCATTAACAAAACTATTTTTATGCCAGCAGTGTGTTGTCCTTCATGTTGTCTTTTCTCCTGAATAGTTGGTTGGGACATAAAAACTTTTCTGAAAAGTTGTTGGAAATAACGAGTGATGAAAAAACCCCAGCAGCAGAACACACACACACACACACACACACACACACACACACACACACACACACACACAAATACAGAGAATATGGACAGCAATATGGATACATTTCAATACAGTTTTTTGATTACTGGTTGATTCAAAATGCTTAATTTTCCCTTCCTTACATGCAGGACGTCTGAAAATACTTTACCCGGTATAAAACGTCCAGCAGGAGATGTAGAAATACTCGGATGATTTGAATCTTTTTAACTTTGCTCATTAAAAAAAACCCAACTTTTGTGTCCAATTGTGTCCATTTAGTTGTGACTGTAATTTTTGAACCCGTTGCACACAAACAGTTTTCGAGTTACATATCGTGATACGTCCACAGAAATAATATAATACAAATCATTTTTGTCACATGATCCGTCCGACATGACGCACCCACACGAACACACAAGTCAGAAAGACTCTTTTGTTGTCTGAGTTGTAGCATAGCTTTGTTTATTAATTTTTATATTTTTTTTTTGCATAGAGAAACATAATCACTTCCAGTACTGTATTCATGAGCGATTTTTGCAAACAGCGATGGCGGAATACAATTATAATGAAATATTGTCAAAGCTTTTGTAAATTTCCCCTCACACCAGTTCCGAAGCATGGGAGATTTAGTTAAGTCGTTTTTTTTCACGTGTGTTTTTGGAGAACGAGAAGATTTCCAAAAAAAAAAAACGGACCCAGAAATGGGATGTCCTGCTTTCACAACCAAAAAGCTCTAAAAAAGAATACGCTCTGTGTGTGTGTGTGTGTGTTGAATTAAACCAGTCGTGTGTAAACTAAATGTCCTCATGCTCCTTCCTGGTGTGAAGTGTGTGTCTGTGCAGCAAGCAAGCGGTTAATGCATAACTACCATGGTAATATTCGCAAAGAATAATGAGAGGAAAGAAAACAACGAACAAAAAAAAAGACAAAAAAAAAACCAAACTATAACAACAACAACAACAACAACAACAAAAAAAACCCTTAAATTTAACACTGCATCAGAATGTTTTCTGAGAAACATTTCATCTCCACTTTGTTGTCACGTCAACCTCCAAATTAGAGAGGAAACAGCATGCTTTATAAACCGAGAAAACCTATTACACAGAGGAAATGAATACCATTACGGAAAAAAATATAGTGAAACAGAATCAGAAATCCTATTACTGGGCGCGAGCACGATGAACCAAATGTCTTGCATCAATATTAATGTGTCGCAGGTTTTTTTTTTTTTCTCTTTTCCATTCCATCTCTGAATGACACACTGTTAGCGAAAAAACAGACAGCGCGCTCGAGTGTTTTGGCATTTCAGAATTGATAGTATTATCAAAAAAGATTGCATAACTGCAAAGCGTTAGCATGGCTTTCACCCCTTTGAACAGAGACTAGCGGCGAGCAGGCACTGGAGCCTCGCTGCCACGCCGAGGCCAGGCTTACGCAAGCCTTCAGCCCTTTCTCATATAACACATAACACATTGGCAAAAGAAAGAAAGAAAGAAAGAAAGAAAAAAGGAGACATTCCTAAAGACTGGTCGTGGTGTGTGTATTGCACCAGTCGTGCCGTGTTTTTAAGAGGCTTGGGTAAATCTGGCTCTCGAAACCATTCACAAAGTGATGGACTGAGCAGGATGAGTTCAACACAAAGCAGGAAAACGATCAGGCACTGCTCACTGAGGATGCGTCCGTCTTTAGGGTTTTTTTTTTTTGTTTTTTTTTTTTGGTTTCTGTGTTTCTACAGGTGTAAATACTTTTGCATTCAGCTGCTGGTATTCATTCTTGAGGATATCAAATGGGTTCAAAATGGGTGAAGAGATACTTAAAAAGAAAAATGGATCAAAAGCGCAGGCTGGATCGCTCCGGCGTTTGCGTTATAATCAGTATGATGTTTCGAAAAAGTGTGAACTGAAACCGACCTGGAATACACCAGGAGCAGGATGGGGACTGATTATTTGATCACATGACAAGCGATGGTGACAATCCTTCAAAGGAAAACTCCACCCTGACACATTACGTACGTTTCTACTGAGACGCGGTTAGAGCTTCTGCGGCCGATTGGTTACCATTCCGTTTAAAAACGAAGAAACGTCTTTTCTCATTCGCTACTTTCCAGAATCATCCGGCATGAGAAACCTGCAAGACTCAAAGTCCCAGAATGCATTGCGGCTATGCCTTAGCGATCTACGAGGTGATGAGTCCAGTGGTGGTATTAGCATCAACGTTAAACGCCGATCTATTTAGGGAGGAGGAAGGTGGAATTGACTGAAGGACTAAAGCGCCGCTGCATCGCTCTCTTTAGTTAGACATGAAGCGAAATCTGAACGCTAGGATCGGCAGGCGGCTGAACGGCAGCGTGGGTAATTTAGGAAACCGCAATAAAGTAGATTAAAGAGGCGTGAAAAAAGATATAGAAGGTGACGTTGATTTTTACTAAAGATTAATATGCACGCCATTCAGGGTGGATTTTTGCTTTAAATAAGGATGAGTCATATTTTACCGAATGCTTCATCGGATCTTTCCGGGATTAATGTGCGCCGAAGCAATCGTGGACGAGAAAATAAAAGTGAAAATAATAATAATAATAATAATGATAATAAAAAAAGACCAGATTGAGGTTCTGACCTGAAGAAGTTGTCCAGCCCTTACATACGAAGAAAGGAAACAGTACAAAGGTGCACAGAGGTTTCACGTTACACAGATCTGTTAGTCCCGTCAGCGATAAGTCATCCAGACCATGGAAGAGTACTTGATAGAGTTCAGTCATGAGGCGTGAGCTGCGCGTCCGCGTCCGCCAGGCGGGACACGTGCGCTGCGTTTCACGCCTGTTTTCTGTCAGCTTCGCTACACATCTCTAACGATGAAAGTGCCAACGCTCGTGTCCTGCGATCACCGCGATGTTCTAGTCTAGTGCATAAATTCAGCTATATTATTATAATACAGTACTAATCTCCGTGTCTAACACTGAACCATCAGGAAACATCGTCTCAAATCATCTGCCATTGCACAACTGCTCTGAGATCCGAAATCCTCCAACATTCAATACTGACCCATTAAAGGAAAAGGCACTCTGATCAGAGTGGCGCTCGGATGCTGATAATCACGTCTCGGGTTCAAAACCAAACGGAAAATCGGCATCACCCGCCTCGTAGCCCAGAAGTCGTAACGTAGTTCCTCAATCCAACATGGCTGACTTCTGTCAGGAGAAATGATGCCAAGTGTCAAACAAATGCTGTTAAAGCAGCTATTTTCTCTCCTTCTCGCTCTCTCTGTCTGCCTTTCGATGCGTTTTGTATTCATCACTCAGGTTGACGGACAGAAATATTTCTACAGGAGCACATCATAAAAGAAAAAAAAAAAAGAATTCTCAGACAAAATATCAATAATCAATAGCAGGTTATCTAGTGCAATCTTTCGAATGGAAGGAAAGAAAACTAAAGTGTTTATCGTCGAGTGAAAATAGTGAATCGTAAAAGAAGTGCAGAAAGGAATCGGAAAAAAAAAAGAAGTAAAATAGTGATGGAATTTGCATATCCCCCCGAGGCGAACCGAGGCTTAGTTTAAAAAGACAACGAGGGAGGCCGGAGTCACACGAGTCCGCGTTCCCGAGCCGAACGCGCGAAGCTCTCGGGTCGAGGCTTGAGGATCGAGGTGCCGAGCCTCGACACCAGGAACAGCAGATCCTTTAGAAGGAACATGCAAAGTTTTCCGTGGCTTTGCCACAAGCTTATGATAACGAAACCCAAACCACAAACACAAACATATTTTCTTATACAAAATTTTCTGTACATTTTTTCCTTACTGTACTAGATATATATGGTAAGCATTTATAGTACACAAGGTCATGTGTTCAAAATGTAACAATATGCATAACAAGTATTCATTATTCAGTTCTGTAAAAATATTAGACGAGGGTTTTTGAAATAAAACGTGTTTTTTTTTTGTTTGTTTTTTTTTTTTTTTTTGTACATGCACCGGCTCGAAGATATCAGCCATCACCCGTGGCCACTTGAAGAAAACGAAAAACAAAATGACGCACTTGCGGTGACGACAGATCTGGTCTTGCTGAGCAGTCCTGTCTTTGTCTGAGCTCTCCGGCTACGAAAAAAAAGGACACAGACGATGAGAAAAGAACGGGAAAAGGTGCAGACGGCGTGCTCGCAGGCTCTACAGGCTCTCGCTGCTGGCGGCGACGGCGGCACCCTGGCAGGACGGCCGACGGCTTCAGATAGGTGAGTGTGGAGCAGTGCAAATCTTCACAGGGCAGGTGATGGGCAATGTGCATCTGCCCCGGGGGAAATACTCACAGTGCTCAGTGTGCGGATCAGGAGTTTTACCACCACATGGGCACGCTGAGTAATTGCATTTAGTAAGATTAAAGGTGCGGTTTGCAATTTTTTAGGGGGTGTTTACTCAATGTACTCTTAATTTGGTCATTACAACTGTTTCCCGCCCTCTAGCTACAGTAACTCTCCTCATCACACGACAGTTACTGAGAGGACGAAGGCTAGCTCGTTCTAAACACTTGACGGAACGCGCTATCCGCCCTCTTCCACATACTCTAACTCGTAGACGTCCACGGTTGGCTAGACAGAGTGTGCCGTCCCTCCCGCTCGGACAGCACGGCCATTTTGCTTTCTTGCCGACTCCCAGCTGTCAGAATTTCAACCCTTTCTGTTTGATTTTGAGCTTTTTTTGTTTAAAACGCTGATTCGGAGTTTTTCCTTGCGATGGATCTCTCTAGTGTTTTTGTTTTTTTCTGTTACATTTCTTTTCTCAGCCCAGAAATGCGACTTTTTGCTTCTGCTTTTCCCTCCGAAAAGCAAAGCAAGCATCATGGATCGGGTCAGTTTCAGTGAAAAAAAAAAATTCCAATTTTGTTGTTTCATTGCAATTTGCCTTGCAACCAGCAGAGGGCTGTAAAAATGACATACTGCTTCTTTAATGAGCTTCGCAGCACACCATAGAGCTGTACTCATTCTTTAATGAAACGAATCCTGCAGGTCGTTGATGTTTTTAGACATTCTAGATCTTTTTGCCCTCGGGATCACTTTAACGGGGAAAATACACTCTTTATCTGGGCATAATTCAGATATTATTATTATGTGACCAATCAAACTGGATGAAATATAAAATGATAATGGTTGGTTATTTTTCCACCAAAAAAATATTAATAATAAAATAAATCCCAGGCTTCCCGGCTCTGCGTCACGGATCCCACGGCTGTAGTTAAAGGTGACTCGCTGTGCTCGTGTTGTGGCCACGGCGCCTCGCTCCTGCATCACGGGCAGAAACCCTGCCTCATCACCTGCTCTGTTAAATAAAAAGAAAGTCGCTTGCTGAATGTTGACAGCACTGTTTGTTGCGTGTGTGTAATATGGGTTTGCTGGAATGGGTTTAATCGCAGCACTCCTCTCCTGCCAGGGCGCGAGCCGGACTTCGTTCTCCATCGACGGTCTCGAGAGATCTAAACCACGGGCTTCATGTAAACAAAACCGCTCGATCTACCAATTCCGCTTTTCACAAATTGGCATTTTTAAAAAAAAAATGTATTTTTTATTTTCTTCTTGTTTTTCTAAACGAACTAACTACCGGCAAATCGCAAATAGCTACCAGAGCTGCAAATCGGCATCGCAGAAACAACACATCACAAACTTGAACTTTACCCTTCCAACACAATCATCGTTTTATTTGTCGTATTCAACACACTCTCCTCACACTACGAAGCAATCAATTATAAATTATCTTTCCTACACGCTAACCTTAGAAAAAAAAAACGAAAGAAAATACAAAAGTATACTTGGAGTATCTATAAACGTAAGGGTTTTCAGGACAGCTCAAGTCCATGTGAAAAGAAAGAACCCCTCATAAATGTTGAGTTTGTAAATTTACGGGTATTCGAGGGAAAGGGAGAAGAAAATAAAAAGATCCGGCGGACCGTCAGCCGAAACGACCTCGCTGCTAATCAGAGAAGTCGTAGTGTAACAAACCACATCATCACTTTAACCGCCGTAGACACTGATCTGGAACTCGTCAAGTCACAGCTCCGAAGTTCTGGACTAAACACTGAAATCTGAAAAGAATTAGGCCTATTAAAAGAAGTGTGTGTGTCTGTGTATGTTTGAGTGTGTGTAACAGAGAGAGAGAGCGAGAGAGGGAAGATGGGAAACACTGCTGACTTCATGTTGAGTGATTTTCAGAAGCAGGAAGCAGGAGTAGCTCAGCAAAAATGCTAACAGTGCTACGATGACCGAAAGCAAAATGGCCGCCATGCCAGATTCCATCCTAATCGATAGACCGCAAGTTAACACACAGGGGACTTAATTTCATTCCGGTAGATGTTCAAACATGACGTAAACATTTCTAAAGGCTTTTTCTAACAAGCGTCCGCTGATATGAAATAGTTTTTTTCCCTGTTGTCTTATTTACCATTTCTGCTCCTTAAGCATGTTGTTTAAGATTTCGGATTCTACGCTTTAATACGAACACCTACGGCCATGACGCTGGGTTGCGTATGCGTTCTGCGATCTTTACATGAACTCAGTCTTCTGTCACACGACTGAAGGCGTCGCCAACAAAACGGACGCCAGCTGACGCTCGACGGAACAAGCCTTTAGAAACGAAGTCTTCTGAACATCGCTAAATAGAAGTGCTAGCATGCATGCTAACTCGCTAGCTGCATTTAAACTGTTTTATTTCTAATTCCGAAGATCTGCGGCGTGGAATCGCCAGAACTGAGACGCGCCGGAGAATCCCGTCATCTAGCATCTGTGCAGCGTTCCCAAATCAGTTTTCAAACAGGTTCACACACCAAACACTCCAACGCTATTCGGCCCAATTCTTTTCCTTCTTGTCATTTTACAACCTACAATGAAGGTTTTTCTGTCCAGCGGGTTTTTTTTTTTTTTTTTGTTGTTCCTGGCTGTCGTGATCAGTCTGTACGCTAAGCTACATTCATTCTAAGCATTAAAAAAAAAAAAGAGAAAAGCGTTAAGAATAAAAGCTCGGGTGAATAAAAGGAAGTTAGCGATGATCGGAAACAAGCAGCGGGTACCGTAGCGGCTCGCTAACCTACAGCGGGAGTAAGATAAATGAAATGTGAAATGACAAAAAAAAGCATGCAGTGGAAAGACAACTACCACACGTCTCAAAGGGGGGAAAAAGGAAGCCAGTCTCACCCGTCTCAATCTACTGCACTCTATCAGTCCTAATCAGATAGTGACAAGCAAACATGCATCGTTAAACTTTTTTTTTTTTCTTTTTTAAATCGTTTTTGTCCGGCGACGTCTGGTTACATAAAAAAATTCATTTACAATTCTCAATCATGTATTATTGTTCTTAACTAAAGGCAAGGCACATAATGTGTTATATAAAATGTCGTGCAAAGTCGAACGGGGTCGGGGGATGGGCGGGGCGGGGCGGGACGGGGAGGGGGTGGTTGCGGGGGTTAAAATTCAAAACCGATGTCGCGCATCGCAAGGTTAAAAAAAAAAAAGGTATCCGTTCGCAATCCCGATGCGCTCTGTACTGTGGGGAATCGGGGGTTTAAGTAGTTTCGAGTACGAGCTTAGCTTCAGAGATTCTACTGAGATTATCTGCCATGCGCCCATGTCAAAGATACGGTGGTCTTTTTTTTCTTCTCTTAGAAAGCACCATGCAGTTATATATATATAATTGATATATAGAGATTCTCATGTCAGCACCTTGAACGCGGTCATGTCGTATGCTCATGGTGAACAGAACTGGTGTAAAAAAGCGCTACGATGAAAACGTGGGTTCCACTACTAAGCGTGTCGGGGCTTTAGTCTTCGCAGGTCTGTTCAGTTGGGAGTATTTATGTGTGTTTCGTTAGCCTGTGTGGAAGCTCCTACTTGGTACAACTCACCAGGGTTGATAATAATAGTCAGGGATGCATCGATACTCGTGCTGGTATCGGGAATCGATTTGCTTGTTCTGATACTACTCAGGTGCTACTCGCGTAACAAACAGGCGACAACAAACTGGATGAATTTCGCGATCGATTCCATTAAAGGTAGCTAGGGTTCGCAAAGGGTTCGCCGCTAGCGACAAACGCTAACTAGTGCTAGGTAGGCGAGAGAACCGTCGCCGCGCGATAGAACCACGAGGGAAACAAAACAAAAGGCGTTCTTCTCCACCGCGACGCTACTGAACCCGCTGACGTCGTAAAGAGCGCGCCTCGCAGAATACGTGGGCCTTTTAAGGGTGTTATTTAACAGAGGAAACATAAACAGAGCTAAATAAAAGGTTCCCTGATTGATTAACACCAAGAAGGTTACTCAAAGAGAACCAAAAAAAAAACCATGAGCTCGTACTCGTATTCAGATGCTATCGATGCATCCCTAATAATAATAATAATAATAATAATAATAATAATAATAATCATGATTTAAAAACCCAAATCAACTGAAAGTCTTGTGATGCTGTAGGCACTTTTCATGGCTCTGGGATTATTTTGGGTTCGGTAGCGGATTCATAAGCCCTGATGTTGGTGAATTAACACTTTTGACTCGGCACACAAGCCTGCTTTAAAGCAATCCCGATAGGAGTTAGCCACACCCACTGTCCCCACGCAAAGGATTCTGGGAAGCACAGAGCTACATGGCTAAATCGTCAGCAATTTGGCTTAAATACAATCAGCGTTCATGGTGTGTGTGTGTGTGTGTGGGTGTTTTGTATTTGACAGTAAATCGTGTGAAAATAAAACAGGGATCCTGAAAAGCGAATTTCTTTCTAAAGTTCCTTGAAGCACGGTAGTGGTAGCGTTCCCCAAGTCGGGATACATGACTCGAGCAGGACGTTGGATGGGATGGATTGTTGTATTCGGGCGCTCGCCGTCTCCGGAGCGAATATTTGCGCACCCTGATAAAAGGAACACAGCTATACATTTCCAAAATCCTAAAAAGAATAAGTCAAACCTGCAGCATTCATATGTATAGGCCAGAAAGATGCAAAGAAATCAAAGGAAGAGAAATTCAAAGTAGTGCAATGCCTGTAAATTTCCAATGCAGTTTACACAAAAAGAGAAAAGAGTCCAAAAAAAAAAAAAAAAAAAAAAAGAGTCTATACTAAACCCAATACTGTCTTATTAGTGACAGATCTTTAGTCCCTACTAGCGTCGTCACTATGTAGGCTAACTCCACTTTTCTACTTTATTCTACATGATTCGAGAACGTACTGCGGAAGTAGATCACTAAGGATGGACAAGGGGCTGTAGACGTGTACGGATGTCTTCCACACGGACACACGCCGTCCACGTACGCTGCGTTCATTCATTTGTCTTTTGGAAATTGTATACATGTATTCGAAACGAGAAATACGCTTACATTTTTCCTTTGAGTGTTTTGCAATTTGTTTTTGGGCTAAAATTTTTAGTATCCAGATGTGTATCAGCAATAAAAGGGAAGACGTGCCTGACGTGCTGGTAACGCGGATCACAATGTGCTTTTTTTCGAAGATAAAAAGGACAACACGATGGCGGGAAAAAAATCATCAGGATTCTCTAAGCGCTGCAATTTCCAACTATTTCCGAAAATGTTTCTTTCCGCATATGCTGATCCTGTTTTTTTATCAGCGCTTTTATGAAAGAAGAAGAGGAATACTTCCAGGTCGTGAAGAATAAAATAAATAAATAAAAATCTGATTTTTAGAAAGAATTTGAAGGAAAAAAAAATGATACATTTCCAATTTTAGTGTATCGAAAGAATACTTACATAAATATTTGATTTGATGTTTTCATTTTGAATTAAAAAAAATATATATATGCATGAACGCAACGTACATGGACCACACACACACACACACACACACACACACACACACACACACACACACACACAATAAACGAGTTTCAGTGTGACACAGAAAAGACAAAAAGGTGCTCCGTCACTCCGAAATCATCCAAAGGCTTCGAATCGCCCTTCGCTTAGTGTATTAACAGTACAAGCCATTTCTGAAGACTGTTTGTAAGGGCGTGTCAATATGTGTGTGTATGTATTTATATGTGTGTGTGTGTGTTTGTGAGCATAATGTGACCTATCAATCAAACCCACAGACTGCGACCTATAAAGCCACAGACGTACCACATCAAAGTTTGAAAAGAAAAAAAAAAAATCAGGCACCCACCAAAAAGTGGATCTCCGTTATAAATGTCAGATGTGATGCATAAAAAAAAAACCATAAACATGATTGTCAATAAAACTGAATGAAGTTTTTGGGCCGAATGTTAGGTGAAGGGAAGTAAAGGGGAAGTCGTCGTCCCTTCGTGTTGCCCCGAAACCTCTGCCCACATTCAAATTAGTTTCAAATGAAAAAAAAAGAGGAAAAATAACAGAGGGACACAATCAGCTCTGAGCGCGTGGGAAAGTCCTAAAGCGCTAAAACCCCCGTCCGTCATCAGGGCTTCCTTTCCCTGGAAAGAAAACATACGTATTTTGCATATATGAGGAAGCAGCACCTGTAGCAGAGGGAGGCTGAGGAGGGCCGTTCGTTTCCAAGAGCCAGGGGAAGCAAAGTGGGCGGGGCTTTATTTTCCCTCGATATCTTTCCTGCACGCTTCAGTCTCTGGCCTGCAGTTCGGTGTGGCCGCCCCTCCGAACGACATCCTCTCTCCTCTTCTCTCTTCTCATGCATCCACAGTCTGTTCCAGCTCCTCAGACATTCGATTCTTCACTGTCTCTCAAAAAAAAGTTTACTGAAGCATTTTATATAGCTTTACGCGTATATATGTGTGCACGGATGTGTGGATAGGTACACACATATGCTGTATATATACAAATACTGCATATATCATCAAATTTTTCCCTCTTGCATCTTGTTCTTGTTTTTTTGTAATTCCACCAAAAAAAAATTCGCTTTTTGAATCTCAAATCCGTATCCGCGCCCGCTTTGGTGTATCCGCCGAGTCCAAATCAGTTCCCCAGATACCAGGACTGTGAGAGAGACAGAGACAGAGAGAGAGAGCGAGAGAGAGCGAGAGAGAGGGAGAGAGAGACAGAGAGAGAGAGAGACAGAGAGGCAGAGAGAGAGAGAGAGAGAGACAGAGAGACAGGCAAAGAGAGAGAGAGAGACAGAGAGACAAAGAGAGAGCGAGAGAGAGAGACAGAGAGGCAAAGAAAGAGAGAGAGACAGAGAGAGAAAGAGACAGAGAGACAGTGAGAGAGAGAGAGAGAGAGACAGAGAGACAGTGAGAGAGCGAGAGAGAGAGACAGAGAGGCAAAGAAAGAGAGCGAGAGAGAGAAAGAGAGAGAGAGAGAGAGAGAAAGAGAGAGAGAGAGAAAGAGAGAGAGAGAGACAGAAAGACAACGACAGAGAGACAGACAGAGAGACAGAGAGAGACAGAGAGACAGTGAGAGAGAGAGAGAGAGAGAGAGAGAAAGAGAGAGAGAGAGACAGAAAGACAACGACAGAGAGACAGACAGAGAGACAGAGAGAGAGAGACAGAGAGAGAGACAGAAAGACAACGAGAGAGAGACAGACAGAGAGACAAAGAGAGAGAGAGAGAGAGACAAAGAGAGAGAGCAAAATTAGTAATACAATCTGATTAAAGAAAAGGTTAACCTGTGAGGAAATATATAGATGAATAAGATTGTAAGATTGGATTAACAGACACAATATTTCCTGATCCTCATAAACTCATAATAAATCTGTACAAGAAACCCAAAGTTCATGTCGTGCCACAGTACTCAGGCTCTACTACACATGATTCGAAAAGGCAATAAAAAAAATCAACGGAATCTTATATTTCTGTCAACGGAATCTAATATTTCTGAATAAATATCTAGCTAGCTACTAGAGATGGCCCAACAGCACGTTTTCCTTTTCGAAAGTAATGCTGAAACCCACTGGATATTGTTTTCTTTAAAAACGACGAAGCTTTAAAATCTTTTTTACAGTTAAACTTTCACACAAAACTCGCTTGCGTTGGAAATATAATAAAGTGAAAATAAAGAGAAATAACCCAGCCCTGTCTTTTTATACGGGAATAATTCCAGTTCCAAAAATAATTTCCTTTTGCTAATCCGATTCCAATCTTCCGCTGGTTCCAGGATCCGATGACCCATAATAACGTTTCTCCGAGAGCCAATCCAACGCTTTCTCCGGTGCCAACACCGTGCCATCTCGACTAACGGATAATTAACCGCTCGTCTGTTTTACAATCTGCGTAACCTGTTGAGCGTTACACCGAGGAACGGTCAATAGCTAAATCTAAGACTAGCTAAAGATAATTAGCTAAACATTTACTAGTGGTAGCATGATGGCATGAATTCCTGCTCCCAAGTGTGTCACGTCACGTGCTTCTGTTTGTTATGACCATGCGCCTTTGTTTTGGTTTCTGTCTCGTCTCCAACCTGGTCTTGTTATCGGTTTGTTACTCTACCGTGTGCACCTGTTGCGTGTTTCCTTCCTTTGTGCACCTACTACACGAGCCACGCACCAGGAGTCGGCAGTCTGCAATGACCTTTAAAAAGCTTCCCGTTTAGAATGGTAAAGTGGTTGGTCCCTTTGAGGAAGCGCTTGTTTGACTCCACGACAAAGGGCTTGGCTTTCAGAATTTCCAGTCCGACTTTGTAAACCGTCATTTTTTTCTTACCCTGACCCTTCGGCAAACCCTGCGACTCTCATGCATGCGTCGATCAGCCGTATCAGTTGTTCTTTATTCCCCTCTATAGAGCATAGGGCTCTCTTTCTCTCAACACCGAGACGCGTATAAACAAAGGATAACAGATTATCATGAACTGCTGATGAAGGGTGTGTGTATTCTGCGATGTAAATTATAGCTCTGAATAAGGCAAAACCGCCAGACTCGGGCCAAAACGGAGCGTAATGACTTGCACTTTCCAAGCGCTGGGTAATCAGCATCTCCTGCCCCAGTGGGCTCCGAGCGCAGATAGCTGTCAGAGTTTGGAGAGCAATGCCGCTATTAAACATAATACGGGGCTAAAGAGCGGAGAGCGCCAGCGCGAGCGAGCCCGGCGGGCCCCAACGCAGACCTCTTAAAACACATAATAAGGTTTTGGCTCGCTCTTTCTCTCTCTCTCTCACTCACCGCTCAAGTCTTTTTCAAATCTGACGGAGCCTTATAAAAACAGCAGCGGTTCATAGTTCGCCATGTTCCACTGAGCTCTAAGTAATTCAACAGCGATCCAAACAGACGTCTTCGGCTACACCCAAAAGCGTCGATTTGATAAAGCTTCAGAAAACAAAAAGCACTTGATAGTCATTGCACGGATTGCAAACGCACACATACAGTACTTTGCTGCATTCGGATAGATAACAGGCAAGAGATTTGGGGGGGAAAGAAGAAGGAGGAAAAAACAGCCGGAAATCATCCTTGGGAGTAAAATTACAACCAGAAGAGTGAAAGGAACTGCCAAGGAACTGAACTGCGTCCATATGAGAAGCAGACGGAGCTGGAACAGCGCTCCAGAGAGATGCTTTGGCACACGACGGCACACCACAATGAACACTGCCAGCGTACACAGCTCAGCACGGGAGAGGAAAGAGTGACCCGGTGCTGGCCGCCTCTGCAAAAACAAGAATAAGGAGGACTATTTTTACTTTGGAGGCCTTGGTGGACCTTAAACCGACAGAGACGCCAACGAGCGGCCAGCAGATGGGGCTGTAGCCCTGCGCCAGGGTGCAAAGGCGGGACGTGAGGCATTTCCTCGCTGCTGAAAATCCCAAAAACGCTGGTAACTGAGCAACCTTTGCGACCTCGTTTATTTTTGCTCCATGGCTTCGGTGAGATCCCTGGTCGGGTGTAGGAACGCTAAATTAGGAGATCTGAAGTCTCTTGAAGCTGTGGTTAGGATTGGGGAAGGATGGGGAAAAACAGTAAGTGCAGCAGTGCTTAAGTGGAACGCTTTTCCCTAAAAGCGCTTTCTGTTGGAAGTCAGAACATGACCGAGCCTGCACCCTGACAACAGCACGCGAGTTTCAAGCATTAGCATTTCACCACAGCATGAAACCCACTGGCTTTGACGAAATCGACTGGCAAATTTCCAAACGCACACTCGCCTCCTCACGCGAAAGCACCGAACCTCTGAACTGACTGAAACCGACTCCGTATTGCTCCAAAGATCAACGCTTCTCTGAAAAACAGCGCCACGGATCGAGAAACATGTCACGTGATGCCGTGGCGAACTGAATTCGGGCGCAAGGTTTCGAATCGATTTTTATGATAACGGGTTGCGGAAAGATTCAAATGTACATTTTAAATTCATTCCTTCAAATTCAGATCCAAGTTTTCAAAACTATGCCACTGACTGAATTACTGAATGACTGAATTCCAAATAAAAAGGCATAAAAATACAGATGGCAAAATCAGGAATCTCATTCCATACTCCCTTCAGGGTTTCCGGAAGCACCAAAATGTTTGCTCGGAGCGACCACTTGCCCATTTCGAGCACCAAACCATCACTTTTACATTCACTTTTACAGTATGAGAACTCAACCGCAGAGAAGAAGACATCATGGCCGACCTCCTTCTTTCCTTCTTTCTATTTCTCGCAACTCAAATAAAAAACTCCATCCCAGCCCATTTAGCTTCTCATGTCTCTGTAGAGTTGCATTTTAAGGGAATTCTTTGCTTACTGAGGAACCACTGAATCCTCCAGAAGCAAGAACAAATCGAGCTTTCGCGTTTCTCGTTCATGGTGAATGCATTTCATGGTGATATTTTCCAAGCAGTGACAACAAATCATCTGCTGAATATTTCCTGTCACTCCTCGAGGGAGCACTCTGAGCCATGTGGTACACTTTATACACTTGTGGAACCTTTCTGTCCTAACAGTGTGAGAGCTAGGACGCATTTTATCTTGCGCTTTATCTCGATGCAGTTTCGAAAAAACAACAAAAAATGAAAAGGAGCAGATTGCCTCCCGTGTCAGAGCCTTTAACAGCCTTGGCCCACCGTTTATTCTGGAGCTCTTACGTTATGCCAGCTGCTGAAAAGATCAAGCTATTTGTATCAAAGGCGCTAGTGCCTAAAAATAACCTCCTGCACTGCTTTCGTCCTGCAGAAAGGGGAAGCAGCGGCGGTGAAGAGAGGCCAGCAGCGGTTAGGCCTCGGCTCCAACCGAAATATTTAGTTTGCTATAAAAGCTCAAGGCTTTGTCTGGGTGACAGGTGGTTAAAGTTATGAAAACGCGAAGCCAAGACCAGGGTGTGTTCACGGTTCAGGAAGGGGAAAGGGGGCATATTAGGCCACGAGGGCTTAACCAAATGACAATCTATCCATTTAATTAAACGCTTCAGGGGAATTGGAGGCGAGCCTGAAACATGAGGCACTTTGAAAACACAGGCTGTTACTGATGTTCACATTCTCCATGAAGAACGTAAAAGAAAGAGATTTAGAGGAAACGGATTTGTTTGGTTTTGCTGTGTTGTCATTATCCCTGTGAGACGTGCGAGAGACGCTGCTAACGCAAGCGCAGTCACGGCGGAAGTTAACAGGGGAATTGTTTCAATGATCTCAGACACAATTGATAATGTTCAGGTTTCGGTGGTGGCGATGAAGAACAAACAAACGAGCGAGAGCTTCTATTTTTGGCCGCCGAGGTAGAAGAAACCGAGACCCAGAATGCAATGCAGCTGTACTACTTTCGATGGAGCTCTGTATCTGTTTACAGCATACAGATGAGGTGGAAAGAGAGACGGACAGGAATCAAGTGCTGCTGCATCTCTGTTTTTAAGTAGACATGATAAACGGCTACTGGCGCCACTATCAGCAGGTCACCTGAAGGCATTGTGGGTAACATGTAGCGCAGCATGTTGATGAATGACATTTATCTTGTACGTCACTGAAGAACAAGTCAATTGTAAAGGTTAGAACATCGGTAAAAAAAAAAGCATTATCCCGGCGCGCTCCACTCTCCCGAGATCGCACGATTCCGATTGGCAATACATCAACCCAGCCTGCTGTTGTGGACTTTCCTCTGAGTTCAAGATCACCTTACGATTACATCATGTCTGGTTTCCCCTAACAACCAGACTGCTCTGGACGTGAGTATCCTGGACCGGGGACATGCTTGCCCTTCCTTTCACTCTTCTTTAATGTCCTTTCTTTTTTTCCGCACAGAGTCACGATGATCTCATGAGGAACGAGGAAGCTCGGCAGATTAAAGTCGGGGATGCCAATAAAAACTGCTTCTACAGTCGGGATACTTATATACTTGTACGTCAGCAAAATGCCCTGCACACACACACACACACACGCCCCTCGTAGTGCAGTACACTTGCACTGGTTATTGGGCAGAGAGAACTGCAATGCAGCAGCAACACTGCAACGTGTGGCTAAGCCTGCAGTCCTGCAACTAACACACCACACATACCACACACACACACACACACACACACACACACATCCTCACATTTGTAGCTGCATTCTGCTTACTGGCCTCATTACCATGTCTTAAATTACAATGAAAAATAACCAAAGGTACATTCTCTCATAAAGAATCTATAAATATTCATGAATATGCAAATTGGGACGGATCGCCCCTCCCCCCCATATAAAACGTATGCGATAAGCTTGCAATACAAACAACAAGCAAAACAAAAAAGTATGTCTCCTATTCGTATCTGTATTTCTGTTTGTTTAGCGCACGGCTGTTATTTAACAATAACGTATTCGGGAACATGTGGCTGTTATGAAGTCGAAACGATCCCGTGACAAGCTTCATGTCGTTACGAGTTCATTTACTCCTTGTGTGATTATGCAAACGCGTTGCATATAAAAGTAATTTAATAACGATTACTATCAGGGAAAAAAGGCAACGGGAGCAGGCGGGACGGGAATCATAATAACAACAGTTTTATATAGAAATGTGCAAATCTAATATGAAAAAAGGCTATTTTCACTAAACGCTAATATGATTACATTATCTAAGCTAACACGGAACACGGTTATGGGAGTCATTTTTCTGGGATTGGACGGGACAGAATTATTGGGACGGGACAGTATGGTTTTGTGGGTGTGGGATGGGACATACACAGGATTATTAGAGTTGTTATTAACAGCGCTACCTGTCTGTGTGAAATGTATAGGTGGGGCAGGATGGAGGAGTGGAGGTGTAGTACCTGAGCCTGATACAGACTCGCAGGGTCTCGAGGACCGATTCCTACGAAGGAGCGGTTGGCAGGTGGTGTCCCGGGAGCAGAGTATGCTGAGAGAGAGAGAGAGAGAGAGAGAAACAGCATTCGTTATGTTATCATTAATCAAGCATGTGTTAGCTATGACTAATGTGAGGTGAACATAAAAGCTTCAGATGTCTAGGCGATTGATGTTGTCTAGGCAGGGCTGAGTGATGAAGTGTGTGTCCTAATAGGTTTGTAGAGACGGTTAAAAAACCTGAACCAATGCGGAGACTGCAGATGCTTCCAGACAGATGCGCGGTGTGAGGCAATTAAGCAATTAACATCCTACTATGCAGCGTGGCGTGTATAAAGATGCTGAGCAGGCCCAGTTAGCCCCGAGTGCTGGATCACTTTGACAGAGGGTTCATTATTAAGGGAGGGAAGTCGAATCAAACAGCCTGGCTGTCTTCCTTTCAATAGGAGCATCGAGGAATGTGATACTTGCATTTAGATCTATGGGAAAAGGGTTGGGAATCGAAAATACGCATAACGATCAAGAACGATCCATCAAGGATTTCCATCCAGACTGATGTTATGTACACTTGAGAGTTGTAACCATAAGCACAGGTGAGAGATCGAGATCCAGTACACTCTGTTATGCTTTTAGTTATTTATTTGGCTGGCGTGGTTTGGCTTCACTTGTCCTTTTAGAGCAAAGGGTTACTACAAATCAATACAAACTTCTTCTGACTGATCATCTTTATCCTATGATGGGCGTGGTCTCTTCCTGTATGGCTCCGCCCCCGACTCCACATCTCTAGGGTATGCACCGAATGAGGATGAAAGCTATGGCCTTCGTGCTCACCACATCTCAACCCAGAAGCATTCTGGGAGATCTTTAGGAAGAATGGTGTTTATTCTGTGGCTCTAGCACAGCTCCTGAGGATCTATACCAAGCTAAAACATCTTACTTAAGCACTTTTTTTCCTTCTATTTGTCTGTACAGGCATGATTATACAAAGCGCATGTATTAGTCTGTGTGTGTGTGTTAGTCTGCCAGCAAACAAGTCAGCGCAGAGCATCTGAACGCACACGGCCGAACATAAGATATCGTTACGTGTCTCGTTAATGAAAAATTGCCGTAATGTTCTCTGATATGGCGCTGTAGATCGAGCCGAGTAATTAAAAAAGAGGCAGACGTGTTTATCTGTGCCTCTCTGAGGAAATCCCATATAAATACACACACACATTTCGCTTTGCAGTTTTGCGAAAACGCCATTTTTCAAGAGGTTAAACCAACACGTTCATTCGCATCAGGCCGAGCTTATCGGGAATCCATAACTATTAAGCGGAGGATGAGCTGCATGGGCAGACAGACGCTCTAATCGTATTTAGTGAGATGAGAAGGGTGCAGGCCACACATCATTGCAGCACTGTGTCTGTGAGTGTGTGTGTGTGTGTGTGTGTGTGTGTGTGCGCTTGCATGGGTGTTCAGCTCTCCTCAGCATTTCTTAATGAAATTACAATTAATAACACACGGCAGCATCTATGGCAGACCGCCTCGTCATCTAAAGTGCACGGCTGTTTACAGCAATGAAACTGATCGAATTAATTCATTTTCTCGAAGGAGGAGCGCACTGTACATATAATCCTCCTTGATCCAGCAGGAAAATGGTTACAGATCAACATTTATCCACTGAGAAGTAGCTTGACCCAGTGACTATAGTGCTTTTTTCCATGTTAAAACCTCCACTTATTATTTTTTTAACCCCAGCTTTGGTCTTTTAAGCCGTTATGACGTGAGACAGTAAATGACAAGAGCAGATCACCAACTCTGAGCCATCCATAAGCAGTACTGAATCATCAGAGCACAAGATTATCGCATTTCTCTTGCACACGAGAGCCATACTGTATGTATGTAGTTCTTACGAACATTGGGTGATCACATAGATTGGAGATGATTTTTTTTTGTTGCTTCTGTTTTGGAGTTTCTGAAGAGTGTTTTATTTAGTGTGCGTGATTGAATAGTCATATAGTGCTCCATTAGCCTAATCAGTTTGCAATAGGACGTGTTGCATGGAAATGAGTGATGGTGGCAGACCAAATGGATTTTGAAGCGCGATAAAAGAATTCTAGCTTAGTAAACCTAAACTAAGCTTTCCGTGACACTCTTTGCTTACAATATTAACTAAACGCCACTGAGCTACGTGTCTAGGAAGCTGGACAGGGCGGGGAGCGAGCGGGCGTCACAGTGGGCCACTTACTGGGGGAGGTGGGCGAGGTGGCGGCTGCGTCTGGCGAGGTGCTGCTGGGTTTGGAGTCAGGGGGCAGCGTGAGGCGAGGCAGGGCCGGGGGAGGCGGGGGGGCCAGCATCTGAGAGGAGATGTAGTGGGGGGGGACCTTCACCTGACCACTGCCATTCAGCTGAGGGAGAAAGAGAGAGCAACGTCAGCCAGCACCCTATACGGCCCAGCTCTGGGCCAAACATCGATATAACACACACAGCTGCTCTCTCTCACCCGCCGCCTCGCTCTCTTCTCCTCCCCTCTCCTCTCCTGTCTCAATCCCAACTACTTTCACTTAAAATCTGCTTTATGACTATCATTACAGGCTCTGTTTTCAACCTAGCATAGCCTCATCGGGTAACATTACATAATGCTAATTTGGCTGGACAGATTTTTCTAGCTAGAGAAATTAACACAGGGTAGAGTGGCACAACAGGTCCTGGGCAGTGATATTTTCAAACCCCCGAATCATTACCACTAGGGGGTTTAACGCAAGCCACCACCTGTATCTGTTTAAACATATCTATATACGGATTTAAACCTTAAGTGGGCGTGGCCTAAACCAGACATAATAAATAATAATAATAATAATAATAATAATTCTACCACTATGCCTCAGGAAACACTGAAAAAACCCCAGATGTAGAAATGTGCATTGTAGTACTGACTCTAAAAGTTCCTCAACCTCAGCTGCATCGCTCCAGTTCATAACGTGTCTCAAATAGAGATGTTAGATATGGAGACCCTATAGAGATATATTATCTGATCACCTGTCTAACAGTAAAAACCTCCCATTCTTACCCACAGCAGACCATGAGATCAGACCACACCACCCAATCATTAAACCCTCATACATACAACATAACATTCTGTTTTCATAATCTGTTCCTCGTCTAGATTTCTAGCCTCCTTCTTCCTTCTTGCATACTCACCTGGATGTACTCTTCATTCTTCAGACACCCACCTGCTCTCTGTTCCTTCCCCTAGGCTTCGTATCAGAGGAGACGGGGCTGCTTGTGTCGCATCTCCGTGCTTATTATCTCCCATTCCACATTTTTAATGCACAACTATTAATATCTCATAAAGAATTTTGATCAGACTATCCGCTTCAAAGTTGTCAATCAATTTTGAAGGTGTGGCCAATGACTATACAGCCAATATCTCGTGATATAATGATCCAAACCTAATTACATTTGAGATGCACAAGTCCTACAGCATTCTTTGGACTCACACCAAATTAGTGAAATTACGTCCATAGGGGGCGCTACAATTGACACACATATTGACTCTATGGCTAATATCTTGTGATGTAGAAGTAATAATCACATCCCTTAGAAGCACACAGGCAAATGTGAAATGTTTATTCTTGTTACTGTTTACAGTGTTATTCATCTTCTCCTCTTGCTATCTTGGTGAGTGTTTTTTTTTTTACCCTTTTACCTTGAAAGGTGTTTATAAATGGAATTCTGTTATTATCGACATAATTAAAAGCCGAATTTCTTACCACGTTTGAGTGAATGCCGGCGAACGTTCATGGTTTCCCCCATTTGACACAAATCTGTATATAAACCCTGAGCAGCTGATGCACACTCAGCTAATATCACCTAACTACACCCTCTGAAAATGTATTTATACTAATCCCACCTTTAGTTTTCACATCCACAGCACTTTGTGCCAGGTTACTACCTACATCTGCCATGTAAACACACCAATCTTACGCCTTGTTTTTGTGCTCGAATTAGGAAAATAAGACCCACAATCGCCAGTGACTGAACTGAAAAAATTTGCATAAGGAGGAATAGCTATCCCTAGATCGATCCCTTGGTGATTAAAGTCACCCATGTGGTCGGTATTTCATGGTAACTGTGGCTGGTGTGTGGGGCGGTTTGGGAAAACCAATAGGACTGTCTAGGAATTCAAACAAATCGGTCCAAAACGAGGTTTTCAACTTAATAAATATAGATATTTTGGAAAGGTTTTTATTTACTTCACATAATTTCTCTCGACTTTGCTTTCTTTGAATTTAAAATACGAGTCTAGCTCCGCCCCCCGCGCCCCCTCCATCTCTTGATCACGCTCTGTCAGCAGATATATGAGAGACGGGGTAATGTTCTGGGCGGATGTTCTGGCAGACAGCCGCTTATCCGTCGTTCTTTCTCTCTCTATCTGTCTGCATCCATCCATCCTCAGGACTGCACTCTCACTCTGCTGCACAACAACAGTTTGGTGCGTGAGTCAGCGACATTGTGGGCCGGTGCTGCTGTCCTTTGTGACTGGCTGGCTGCAGTCGCACTGCGGTGGGGCGAATTTCAATGAGACTGCAGGACAGGCCAAGCCTGACAAATCTCAAATCTCTCTCTCCCTGCCAGCGTCAGCATTGCTGCCAGGCACACACAGGAATCTCCTCGTTCAAACGCGTACTTCCTCCCGCTCTCTATTTTTCCCTCTGATCCCTCTCTCTAGTTTTCTGTCTGATCTCTCGGTCTCTCGCTCGCTCTTGCCCTCATTTCTCCTTCCACCTAGATAATGAAACAGCTTTCTGACTCAGGATTTTCTTCCCTGTCGGTTACCCCTGAAGGCGAGCCTTTTGAAGACAGTGGCTGCAGTTCTTCTAAAACCAGCAGCAGTGCTATTAAACTGCAGCACAAGTGAACGTCTGGCCACTGGCAGATGTTTGAAAACAGAACCTCAGTCCAGATCAAGTCATAGCCATACTCCGGTACTGATTTAATGCTTAAAAAACATTCCTACAGGTTACTATGGTTTCACTGTAGTACTATTTATTTTTCACATATACCTTGGAGTACTCTTTTCTTAGCAAATCGTGATAGCACGTAGGCATCCTAGCTCCAGCATGATCGCATGTTAGCGTCGTAGCACTGGATAAGCCATTTTATGGCACTCCTGGAGCAGACAGTGTTAAGGGCCTTGAATCAAGATCCCAACAGAACCCCTGACCTTCTGAGCAGTACCTCGGAGCCTAACCACTAACCAGCGAGCCACCATTGCTCAAAAACAGTAACGACAGTTACTCTGCTGGCCCTTACTCCCACTGTTTAACTTATATATTTTTTGGCAACTGGTTGTCATATTCTTGATCATGGTCTTACTGTAGTCCAATTTTAACCTACATATCCAAATTTCTACCAGATGATAAATTTATACATAATATAAACAGTACTGCTGAGGCTTAAACAAGTATGGCTGAGGTATTAATAGGGAGAAGAACAGCATTGTTTTTTTATTCAGAGGTTTTAAATGGTAGAGAAAAGTGCTTAGGTGTGTGTGTGTGTGTGTGTGTGTGGTTGTGGTAAGAGCGAGGCGAGGAGGGAAATCGAAGCCTCCAGGTCTGTACGCGTCTAGATGTCTGTGGTTGAGTCACTTACACTCAGGTTACACCAAATACAGTCAGCGCAAGACACGATGAGTGTTTATCTCACATATATGCACATTCCTGTGCACACACACACACACACACACAGGGCTGCTCAATATATGCAATAGAATGTATGTGGTTATTAATATAAATATGAATCAGTATGGATGGCTCAGAATTGTGTTCTGTCTGAAGTAAAACAAAAACAAAAACAAAAAAAAAACGGTGGTATCTCACTTTGATTGGGGGCGGAGCTACAGGCTTACCGGGCTGGGCTGTTGACTGGATGGGTCGCAGGCCATTGTGACCAGGTCCTTGAGCGGGTCTTGCGAGGTGAGGTGGGGAGGGTAGCGGATGGCCGTGTGGGGAAAGTAGGTGGAGGTGGGCTGGGGCAGGATGGGGGCCGTCGAAAAATGCAGCGACGACGATGGGTGCGGACTCCGAGAGATTCCTGCAGGGAAACACAAACCTACTTCTGTTAATCTAAGGTCAGTTCAGAGCAGGTTTGATGTTATGCATACAAGCTGATGCTAGGATAATAATATCTCATAATCTCTTGATCTCATAATCCTGAGATCAGTCAAAGATATCTATCAACAATTGATTGAAAAACAGATTAGGTGGTGCTTTCCAAGACTCCTGTTTTTGGCTGACGGGAGCAGAACCCGCTCTCGCTGCCCATCCTCCTCAAGGTTCTACATGAGAAGCTTCCCAGCGCAACACGGCTATAAGAGTGGTTATTTCAGTGACCGTAGCCTTCCTGTTAGCTCAAACCAGTCTGGCCATTCTCGGGAGGTTTTTTGTTTTTCGCACCATTCTGTGTAAACTCTAAAGGTTTCGGAAATACTCAATCTGGCACCAGCAATCCTGCTACACTGAGATTAAAGTCACTGAGATCACATTTTCCACCTGATTCGAATCAGTAATTGGACAACCACATGAATGAGCAGGTGTGAAAAAGCTTTATGCAGATAAATGCTGTTGAAGTAGCAGGAAAATATCGCCACTTATAAGCTACCAGACTTTGTATTGCGTAATTCATCTGTTTGGCCTGGTTGTCAGGTTTCCTGGATCTTTATTCTCCTAATCCTCCTGGAACGACCAATTTTCAGCGACGCTGATTTCCGTAATGCGCCGCGACAGCTGTGATTTCGGCGCTGACACACTTTTCGTGGTGACATATGGCGGCGACGCTCCACCGGTTCACTTGAACAGCCGTGCTAATTGTTGTAGCATCGTTTGTGCAGATAGTGGAGCGTTGCCAGACTACAGATTACGCCTCATTGTCCCAGAGACAATTACTTGTCAGAGAAAGCAGTGCTGTCTGCATGGAGCTCTCAGCTCTGCAATAAAGCGGCTCATATCCCACACACACACACACACACACACAAACGATTTGCTCTCTCTGTTCCAGACAGCCTGTCAGCAGCAGTGTATTAGTCTCAATATACACTCAATACACAAGTGAGCACTTACTACTCACACAAGGTTAGTGGCACAAAGTGCATTTGTATACTTAAGAGCAGAAGGGCGCACAAAATGTATCGCTATTGCAGTAGCGGCCTTTTTCATATGAATATCACAGAATGCAGAACCATTTTAAAGGTATAGTCAGTTATAAACGATGAAGGTAGAGATGCCCTCCTTGCTCGGAAGGAAGCAGCAGAGAGCTTCGGTGTATCTAGTGAGCGTACTTCTGCTAGAGCGGTTAGCTTGTGCTGCTAATCTGTCAACAATGCTAATGTGAAGCCTAGCATAAATCACTCCACTGATATTCACACTGATTAATGACTTCATTTGTGGATGAAATCTAGTTTAGGGGTTATTTAAAGCTATGACTGGTTTGCATTGGAATTAAAAATAAACGTGCCAGACAGTGCACGTCGACGAGATACAACAGTAGCAGTCGCTACACGGGCGCCGCACGTGACACGGGATACGTAGCGCTTGCGAGTGTGGACAAAGACTTTAGTAATGGCGGAATTTACTTCACGTAGGCGAACTTTAATGTGACTTTGGTTCTCAGTAACCGTGAGTGAAAAGCAACATAAAGAAAACTGCAGGATGATTGAAAAGTTTGAAGCAAGTATTACTTAATTCTTCATTTTTTAAAATAAAAGACCACTTCCTGTTGGCTCACTGTATGCAGGGGGTCTATATTTTTCCTAGCTGAACTCCTTGTGAACAAATGAACGTGGATTCCTTTAGTCGTAAACCCTTCATTAAGTGCACTCCTGTCTGGAGAATCAAGTGTAAGTTCCGGTTGTATGTTGCCAGTGGTGCGACTCAGGAACGCACTTGTCTATCGATGTTCAGAGATGCATCTGGGATTTGCCGTAACGTTTTACTGCCTTCTGTGTGTGTGTATAAATGCTTACCGCTGTGCACTGCGATGACAGGTCTGTGGTGTTGTGTGAAGCTGCCAAGGCGGGGAGAACTCTCCTGAGGAGATGGACTATCCATCTCAGTCTTCTTCACCGGGGAGATACCTGACAGACACACCGTGAAGGTGAAAGAGAAAGAGACAGAGAGCGTGAGGTCAGATTCGCTGACCGGAACTAGATGTAGTGCCAGTACTGACCACAGGGTGGCGCAGTGTGTAAAAAAAAAAAAAAAGCACATTGGTTTTTATAGTGCTGCAGAGAACTGCAGTGTGTATGGGATAATCGCATGTCCCTGTAGACATCCAGCAGTGTGTGTGTGTGTGTGTGTGTGTGTGAGACTGGAAGCAAGATGCGCCAGCAGTGGATGCTAAAACATATAAGACAAGATATAGTATAAAACATTGCCACAGTAAGATATGTTCACATTTGCATATTATCTATATAATAGATTTAGGTGTAGCATCTACAGTCCTAATCAGACAGGATTTAACATTGCAGGACGTCTATAGTCATTCTGATCGACTCTCATTGGAGAGACAGGAGTGTCTCTATGACGTACACACGGTCAGCAATTGAAATGCTCTAGATCTCACTGTAATTCATCCATCCATCCATCCATTCATCCATTATCTATAGCGCTTTATCCGTCTGGGTCGCGGGGAAGCTGGAGCCAATCCCAGCATCTTCAGCCGAGAGGCGGGGTACACCCTGGGCAGGTCGCCAGTCCACCACAGGGCTCACTGTAATTCATTTGAATATAAACCGATAGTTTTGAACTTTATCAGCATTGGTGCTGTAGTCAAAACAAGCCCCAGACAAGTCCAAGACCTGGACAAGCCAAGATCGGATCAAGTCCCGAGGGGCCAAGTCAAGAGCGAGTCCATATGAAGGTAAGGCCAAGTCAAGACTGAGACCAAAAACCATCAAATCCTTTTCAAGGCCAAGCTTTTACTTGGCTTCATTCACGCAATTGTGCCAATGATTAGGCTGTTTTCTTCAAGACGTTATCTTTACAGACTTTTAGACAAAACCAAGAACATGTTTGGTGAGATCAACACCCTAGACTGAGAAAAGTCCAGTACGAGTGCGAATAATCCGAGACAAGTCGATACAGAAAATGCGTCGAAACAAGACTAGAGCGTGGCATTGGAGATGTTTTACGTCGAGACATTTACAGGACATGATTTGCCAAAACAACGATGCCCCATCCCCCCTCCCCGTGTCCTGTGATTAGCTGGAATACGCCCTCTGTTTCTGATTGGCTGGAAGTGTGTTGTGTGGCCCGACTGTTGCTGCGTCGCCGTTTACAGAGCCAGGGCTGTGTACAAGCACCTTATTTTTATTCAGCACACACACAGAGCGGACAGCGAGTGGGTATTCGCTGAATTCGACAAAAAGTGTATTGGATTAGAATCGATGACTGCGCCTTTAACATAAAAAAACCCCCCCAACTATTACTGAATTCTGAATGCTGCATGCTAACACTGTTTATAAAGTTAAACAGAGAGACATGTGTAGGTCCAGCTGCTGCTCGGTCTGCTCTACTTCTCTTCTCTCACTCTCTCTTTGTCCTGAAGCAATCAGCCAAGGAGGCACGTTAAAGAAAACCTCGTTGGAGCTGTCTAGACAGGAAGTGAGGTGGGCAGGGCCGCTCTCATGCAGGACGTCTCATCGAGTCCTGATTCCAGAGCAGTTCAGGATGCTAAAGTCATGCTAATCACTTACTACTAAAAGGAGCCAAGGACACCTTTAACTGTAAAGTAAATGCCTTCCGAACATCCTATTATGGCTATCGGACCCATAGAGCTTTTTATTCCCGAACCTTCCGCCATCAGAACACGATAGCTGATGTAGTTTATGGGCTGCTTTGACAAGCTGACCGAACTCTCATCTGCTAAACTTAACATATAATGTTAAAGTTCCACTATGTAGGATTCAGCCTCCCTTAAAGCGTGTGTCAGGGCGTACGGTGGCCGTCAGGTGCCAATAGCGTTCTTCTAAGCACTTACATTCACACTCCTTTGCTTTTTCTGTGCTGAATAATAAGTACGATCCTCCATCTTTCAAAATTTGTCTTCTCAAAATTGTTATCCAGCACCGGCAAACACCGATTCCTCTTCTTTCTCCTTCCTTTGTTCTTCTTCGTCACCCTTTACGCTGCCGCTTGTAAAAACGTAAACGCCAATATCCCACAAGGAAAATGTTTCGAAGTTCAGAATAAATGAGAAACGCCTTTGTTTTAGACAAACGTCCTCGTGTGCGTGACTTCTAAATAGCGAGAGCTATGGAATTTCATTACTAAATAACGTGTGCATGTAAATGAACTCGGAATACGCCGACGTTGCCTGAATATCTATAAAAGATATTTCAGGTGAAGCTGCAGCTCCGTCTTAATGCAATTTAACACGAAAAATCTGCTAAAAACTAAGCTGGACTGACTGAACGTCCCTGATCTCGAGTTAAAACCAAGACGTGTGTGTTTTTATAAAGAACTACAATAAGAAGGCTGTCAGGAATTACCCATCCCTAAACCATTCCGTTTTAAGACTTTTAAACTGTCGACTTTGTCATTCTTTATGTGTCAACAGCACCGACGGAAACTAAACACAGGAACAGGTTTTATATTAGTCACTGGCAAAAAAACCCCGCCAAAAACCTAAACACAACTCTGATTACATTGCAAACATTATGTTACAACCACCACAACTATATTATAACCACATGTAAGAAAGCGCGCACACGCTGACACACACACACACACACACACACTCCTAAAGTAGCTCACAGTATGGTTTATATAACCACCGTGTGACCTAGTTTCACTGCAGCCAGGTTTGCCCTGCCCAGGTGTTTCAGCTCTGCTTACACTGCAATTTCACACACACACACACGCACACACACACACACACACACATCAAGATTTTCATGCTGTGAATCAGACCCATTGCTGTTTTTAAATGCAGATAAATACATTTGTTTAACCTGGTCCATTCAGTTATTCAAGCTTTTCGTTAATTTTTTTTAAAATCTGTCGTACTTTTTTATAAATTTATGGCTAATTCACAACAATTCTACCCGAACAGCTCTACCAGAAAAGTCTTTTGTTACTTTTCTTTCTTGACAAAATGTGTATTAAGGTCTCAAATGTTTGCCCAGTGCTGTGTATACTGTGGTGCTTGAAAGTTTGTGAACCCTTTAGGATTTCCTGTAACTCTTTGTCCTCAGGAATCTCCTGTGTTCGTGCCATGGTACACTTCCACAAACATGTGTTGTGAAGACCAGACTTAGCTAGAGCACTGGTCAAACACCTGATTGTCATCCGACAGATTGAAAACACTTGACTGTAATTTCAGAACCCTAGAGGTTCACATACTTTTGCTACTCACCAATAATATTGGATCATTTTTCTCAATAAATAAAAGACCAAGTCTAATATCTGGCTGCTGGTTTTCTCTGCACACTTCGAACAAAAAAAGGGAGTCCATAAATGAATGATGTCCTGCGGCTCTGTTTAGGAAATTCCAAGCCGAGCAGAGTTAAAGCTCCACTCTGAGGTAAAGCTTCCTCCAAGACGAGCCCGAAAGATGATATGTTTGTCTAAAGTACTTTTGGTAAGTTTTGTATTATGATTTGTATGATGGAAAGTTTACAATGAGACTTAATGCTGTACTTTATTTAAAACCACTGGCACCTGGAAGCAATATGCTGATCAAGTTAAAGTGGAAAACTAATAAAGGAT
Organism: Notoglanidium maculatum; assembly: GCA_030068355.1. NCBI lineage: Eukaryota > Metazoa > Chordata > Actinopteri > Siluriformes > Auchenoglanididae > Notoglanidium > Notoglanidium maculatum. Next base: position 2,584,577 of record JAQQZX010000040.1, read on the forward strand.
GGACTGAAACACACCCACACATTTTGTGATGTCACAGTGACAAAATCACTCACACACTTCACCACCACAGTATTAATCACGCTATTAAAAAGCATCTGCATATATGCACATAGAGTTACAGGCTGTGATGTCACACTAACAAATACACACACAGACTGTGACGTCACACTAACAAATACACACAGGCTGTGATGTCACACTAACAAATACACACAGGCTGTGACGTCGCACTAACAAATACTCACACAAGCTGTGATGTCACACTAACAAATACACACAGGCTGTGATGTCACTAACAAATATACACACAGGCTGTGATGTCACACTAACAAATACTCACACAGACTGTGATGTCACACTAACAAATACACACACAGGCTGTGATGTCACACTAACAAATACTCACACAGACTGTGATGTCACACTAACAAATACACACAGGCTGTGATGTCACACTAACAAATACTCACACAGGCTGTGATGTCACACTAACAAATACACACATAGGCTGTGATGTCACACTAACAAATACACACACAGGCTGTGATGTCACACTAACAAATACACGCGCAGGCTGTGATGTCACTCTAACAAATACACACAGGCTGTGATGTCACACTAACAAATACACACACAGGCTGTGACGTCGCACTAACAAATACACACAGGCTGTGATGTCACTAACAAATACACACAGGCTGTGATGTCAGTGAATTACAAACACACACTCATGCATTGCACTTTGTTATGTCAGAGTAACAAAACCAGTCATTCTTTCACTTCTGTTTTTTTGTGTGTTCTTCTGTGTATCCAGGGGCATAATTGTTTACAAAAAACAAGGTGATGCCTCCACCACCAGCAGGTTTATTCCTTCTTGTTACTAATTTGAACGGCAGAATTACCATTAAACAATACTTTAGACAGGAAGGAAGAAAAATGCTTCCGGACATTTGACCTTGCCGTGGCCATGACCAAGTTTGAATCAATTCTAAAATCGAATCAGTTCATCTGCTGGTTACGATGATCATTCCATACACATCCTATAAACATTCGACCACTCGTTCTTGAGATATCATGCTAATGAGAATCTCTGACGCACGTACGGATGGACTGATCGCTCAAAAATCATAGATGGTCAAATCTCAGATAGATGCATGGATGGACAACTCGAAAACATAATCCTGAGGAATAAAAACCATGGGTGTGATGGTCAGGTGTGCACAAATGTTTCTCCATATAGTGTATAATGATAAGATGACTGAAGGGTAATGTTTTGCAGCAGAATTCTCTGGAGGACATTCTGCACAGGCGGATACAATTTTGAGACTATACTGTAGACCTGTAGTGCATACTTTGAGTCACGTTTCAACAATGTTGCATATATCTGGTTCAGACGTGAATCAAATGTCAAGTGTAAAGAGTTTAGTGCAGATGCATAGAGCTCATGTGAAACTTTGAGGAAAAATCCTCTTCACTGTATGACGCTAACCTCCTTCCATCTCGTCCTGCCAGTTCCTGGAGCTGCTAGCAGGAGAGTTGGGTGACGTGTAGTATTCGCCCCCGGGGCTGGTGTCGATGTCACCCTCGACAGAGCTGGACTTCTGCCTCTTACTCCTGCAGGAGACAAACACGGAGAGGGATTAGCAAGGACGGGCCGAGAAAACAGAGCTGAGTGCCAGAAGAACCAGATTCATCATACAGTATGCACAGAACACAGTAAGCAACACACACACACATGTACACAGAGATGCTGGCTACTAGATAGCTGCAGCTCGGCAAAAAGTTTTGAACTTGGAAGGGTGTTTATTGAAAAAAGTGCATTCATCAAAGCTTGCAGGGACAGTGAAGGAGAGGAGATAAATCAGAGAGCCCAGAGGGATGCTGTCATCAGAGTTCTCTCTCTCTCTCTTACACACACACACACACACACACACACACAGACCAGCATTTTGTAATGTCACTTTGACAAACGTACTCCCACACTATTAGAAAATTATTCACACACATGCGCTACTGCACTTCGTCATGTCACGATAACAAAATCATTCAAACAGTCACACTCAGTGAAATTAATATTCACACACACACTCACACACACTTGGTTTCTGCATTGATCTTGCTCTGAACCTGTGCATCAATCAAAAAGGTTTACACGTCCTCATTTGGCAGATCCAAATAATCCAGAAAAGACAACATAAAAGTAAATGCAAGGAGAGCTGAGGGTTGGGGGCCATGTTCAGGAGCTGCTGTTTAATTCATCAACCAATCAGAATCGAGCATTCATTCAACAGTGTTGTAGTGTAAATGTGTGAATTGCAGCCATTTAATCATTGATACCGCCAGATTATGGAGTGTCCACAGAATATGGAGGATGTGATGGATTATGTGCAATGATCGGAACAATGCTCATAACACATGAAGTACTGCACGAGCCGCTCTGAAAAGTTATCGGTGCGGGACTTTACTTCCGAAAGCCGTGCTTTAAAAGGAAACTCAAGGTGAACAAACTTCTACGTCTATTAACTGGCCTGTCAGGAGGTTAGAGAAAGAAATAGCTTAAGAAAGAATTATGATTTGCTAATATATTATAATATCAGATTGCAATACCCTATAATACTGATTATATACATTTTTACAGTTTGTATTGACACAATTTTTCAGACTTCTGAATGGTTTTTTTTGGTACTCATCGATATCGACACTGAGACCACAATGAGTATCCCACTCAGCATTAATCGTTACGGGCTTTATGGTGTGGTTTATTTAGCTCTGTGTGTGTGTGTGTGTGTGTGTGTGTGTGTGTACTGACCCGGTAGAGGAGGTGCTGGGTAGGGTTCTCCTCATGGTCACGCCTGTAGGGTTCAGATCGTAAGCCAGATGTCCCTGCAGCTCCCCGAGAGAGAAGTTCGGCCCTGTTCCTGTCACCACCGGCGCTACACGTGATAAAATAAACATAACACGGGTTAAAATCTTTTATATTATTAAAATTTGTAATAAATGTACAGTGAAAACTAATGCTTCAAAGTCCCAGAGAGAACATTCAACAAAGCAAGCTTCACTTTCTTATCTTGGCTAGTTAGCTTATGTTATCCAGCTAGCATTAAAAGTAAGGATCAGCAACTTTACACAAATAGCTTAAAACTTAAAAAAAAAAAAGAAAAGAAAAAGAAAAATAAACAAACAAACAAACAAAGAAATATATATATATATACTGTATACACACACACACATACATACATATATATATATATTTATGTATACACATACAGTGGATATAAAAAGTATACACACCCCTGTTAAAATGCCAGGTTTTTGTGATGTAAAAAAAAATGAGACCACAATAAATCATTTCAAAACTTTTCCCACCTATTATGTGACCTATGACCTGTACAATTTAATTGAAAAACAATCAACTCTGTTAGAGGGGAAAAAAAAAAATAAAAATAAAAAAAAAATAAAAATAAATATATATATATATATATATATATATATTAAATATTAAAATATATATATTAATATAAATATATAATAATAAAGATATATTTATTAAAATATATATTAATATAAATAATACATATATATTTACTATAAATATATATATATATTTTTTTAAATGTACAATAAGCTGGTTGCATAAGTGTACACACCCTTAAACTAATACTTTAAGCACCTTTTGATTCAATTACAGCATTCACTCTTCTTGGGTAAGAGTCTATTAGCACCTTGACTCGGCAATATTTGCCCACTCTTCCATTATTTGTCCATTCCAAACCTTTAATTTTCATCCAGTGAAGCCATTATTTTGTTGATTTGGATGTACTGTATGCTTCGGGTCATTGTTGAAAGGCTGTATGACAGTTATTACTGTCAGGACCGTATTATGTAGGAAATGATATATGTAGAATAATAGTCCCGATTATTTTTAAATAAGTAAGTAAGTAAGTAAGTAAATAAATAATGCTGTGTGTGTGTGTGTGTGTGTGTGTGTGTGTGTTCTACTATTCACTAAAACGGGCCATTAAATGTCCACTGTGAGTGAAGACATGCTGTTTCAGATGAACTTTAACCTGTACTGAATATTTTTTCTGGTACCAATGTGGATTGTGAACAGCGCTGGAGCATGATCGATTGCAGGGCACCTTGTACACGAGTGTAAAGCCCAGTGGTGGGCTGTGATTTACAGTGCTAAAGGTCAGTACTATAGTATAGACGGCTGTTTTATAAGTTAGGTAAGGGACGAGGCTGAGGCACACTGCTCTACATGCTCCTCTACACTACGGGTCTACAGATGCTACAGCGGAGGAACTTTCCTATGAAACATTAATATGCTGGGATGGAGCTAAAAACCCTAAAGAAAAAGCTATAAGGCTTAATCCGGGTTTTTTTTTAACGGGTCAGTTTCATTTCTCGATCATGGAACATCAATAATTTAAGCTCTTAAAATGTAGGACGTTTTTATAATGGAAAATTTTAACTTGATTAGGTGAAACAAACTCATTCATCAGTAACTGCTTTATCCTGGTCAGGGTCACTAAGGAACCCGGAGCTTATCATGGGAAAGCTGGCTGTGAGGCAGGAATGCACGCTGGATGGGATACAAGTCCATCACAGGACACCAAACACACACACACATACACACATATTCCCATCTAAGGGCACTCTAGTGCAGCCAGTCAATATAACAACATTATTTTTGAACAGTGGGAGAAAACTGGAAACTTCTTATAGATTAAATTGACCTATTGGATTGACCTGAGGACCCTGGACCTGTGATGCAGCAACGCTACCATTAAACCTGTGAAAAACGTATCAAATGTATTATATACTGATTCATAAACTGCGCAATGCAACTTTTGCAAATACCAAAATGATAAATGGTATAATTTGCCATTTCTCGCTGGTATTTTATATTTCCTAATATAAAAATACCAGAAATCATCCGTTACTTCAACACCGGCCGTTTAGAAATGATTGATAAATAGTTTGTTAGAAGCATTCACCTTTACATGCCCCCTGTATTGGTCTGGATTATTTCATTAGGGCCTCTCTGGGATATTCCCATATTACACAAACCAACTCGTTATGCAGATTAAATCCTCCCAAGAGAACATAATGAGAATCAGTAGTCTGTATAATTACAGACGGTTCTGAGAGTCAGCACAAATGTCAGATTCACTCCAAATACAATAAACGCCCGAATGAAATCAGGTACGAGTTAAGCACGTGCTCAGCCTTGGTTTCAGTCGCCTGACTCCTGTATGGATTCCTAAACATGCCACAATGTAATTGGTAAATTGTGTGATGTGTCTGAAAAATGATATTTCATGCACAGACAGCTCTAAATCTCAGCTCTAGGTGCCTGAAATTAGCTGATTTTTAATATACGAGGATGATTGATTTTTTTTTTGGAAACACATTCCATCTTTTCTAAAGCAGAGAGACATGATGTCTGGGAGATTGGAGCAGCTGACAGGTGTGTGATAGAGAGAACGGTACACGACTATCAGATCAGGCTGCATTATTTAGTGAGCTGACAGCTGCTTAATGAATGGTTTACTGTCTCATTTTACCCTTCATCCATCACCATTCATCACCATTCATACAAATAAACAATGCAACTATCACAATGCAGTTCAGGTGCACTCCCAGACTCACTCCCAGACTTATTCTCCATCACCTCACTCACTCATTCACTTACAGACTCACTCACTCACTCACACACAGACTTATTCTCCATCACCTCACTCACTCATTCTCTCACAGACTCACTCACAGACTTATTCTCCATCACCTCAC
>JAQQZX010000040.1:2608773-2618968 GCA_030068355.1 Notoglanidium maculatum
GAGGGAGAGAGAAGGAGAGGCAGAGAGAGAGAGAGGGAGAGAGAGAGAGAGAGAGAGGGAGAGAGAGAGAGAGGGAGAGAGAGAGAGAGGGAGCGCTTTCAGCTTTTAAAAGTTGCTGAGCTCAGGAGAAAGAGAGGGGAAGATGCCGCAGAGCTCCACAATGCAGTCTTCGTCTTTTTTTTTTTATCTGCCCTGGCAAACCGGTGTCCTATATGAAGAAAGGAAAAGAAAAAGCAAAAAAAAACGAAACAGAAAACGACAGAAACGCCTAGAATATGGAGTTCAAAAGCAATCTGACTAAACTACCTGACCAAGCAAAGGACCAACTCTGAACGCAAACAGAGAAATAGATGTTAGAAATACCGCAAGAATGAAACCAAACGTAAAAAATGTACCTCATAAATGTAAAAATAACACGTGACCTCCAGTCCACTCTCCATGCTGACTTTTCCTTCGGTGCTGTTTTTCAGCCACATTTCCCAACTATTTCTTTTGTCTGTCTAGCGCAGCGCATCCCACTCTTAAACCATCCAGCGGCTCTTTAAACACGGTCGGAAAAGAAGTGCTTTTTTGTCGAGTAACTTTCTTCAGGCTCATCGTGTGTACGACGTGATGCTTTTGCCATTAAATGACCTCCATGTTGGATTTTAAAAGATGAAAACAGAAACAGGAAAAAATCGGCGAGGAAGAAACGAATCGCTATCGTGTTGCTACGTAAGAAACTGGCTTTTCAGACTTCCTGATCTTTTCTCTAACCCGGCAGGAAGCAGAGGGTCGGAGCGTGTGATCGGCTCCTCTAAACTCGGATCAGGTTTTGGAAAATGATTAGACCAATGTGTTCAGACGCCAAGCCTAAGTTTGGACCTCCGGTAAAGCCACCAACGAAGAAAGATGAGAGGAAATCTGTACCGTGGAAGTGCTGGAGGTTTTGTTACTGACAAATATTTATTTCGGAGTTGCGTTGGATGAAAAATTGCTGCTCTGTCACCATTTTGCAGGGGTTGGATTAAGCATGTAGTGTTTACCGCTTATGGCTAACGTTCACACACTTGTTTAGATGTAGAAGAATGAATAATAGGGGAGAGCGGGGTCAGTTGGGACGCAAGCAATCGTTCCCATCAGCGACAAGCCGCAGAAGTGGCACGCACGCTAAAGAGGAAGAGCTTAGCTCCGAAGAATTTATCGTCAAAATCATCTGCAGGGAGGTTTGAATTACGCATGCTGGTCACATGGTGCCAACTCCAGTCCTGGCTCGCTGGATTTAACCAGCGAGCCGTGATGTCACCGGAAGCTCCGCCCACAACACGCATCAGCGATGGCCAGTAGACCAGATCACTAATCATATCTGTCTATTGATAGCGGCAGCTTAGAGAGAGGAGTCCTGAGTCAAGGGCAGGGAAAAAGGAACGCGGCGAGCAGACGAGTCCTCGGGTCGTATCTGTCAAACAAGCCGCCTTACGGTGACCATGACACACACCAGGCGTCCTAACGTAAAGACGACGAAAGCCGCATCGCACCCGAAAGACAGATAAACACTGCGAGGATGCGAAAGAGAGACGGATGATGATGATAATGACGACTTTGTATACAGATCTCACAGGAAATGGAAGCGCAAGGCTATGATGATGATGATGATGACGATGATAATGATTAAGTGGGGGAAAGTTGTGGACGGCTGTGGGGAAAATAGCAGGCTCGGATAATCGGCCCAGCTGACCTCTTCTGCCGGAATCCAGCTTCCTGTGGCAGCGCGGCATTGTGGGTCGGCTCGCTCTGACACTAATAACACGGAGAAGCCATTTGCTCAATCAAAGGGGAGGGGCTAATCACAAGCAGCTGGGACAGACACGCAGGTGCACACACACACGCATATACACGCTTATGAGCTGATACACACACACAGAGTACACATGGCAGGTGAGTGTGTCTGCGTGTGTGTGCGTGTGTGTGTGTGTGCTTAAACAAAAATAAGTACACTGACTCTAATGGATGTATAAAAATCGTAACGCCATCTTAACAATTACACGTCTTTAATCCGTTCCACTCGCGTATCCCTGCGTACGTGACTCTCTGAGTGGGTTCTCCCAATCTACAGGTTCCACCACAGGAGATTAAGACACGCAAAATGATCCCTTCCTTCATCTTCAGTAAGCACTTGATCCTGGTCAGGGCCTCGTTGGATCCGGGGTCGATCCCGGGAACGCTGCGTACACAACAGGCAGGAATATCATGGCATCATGCACACACTCACTCATACGCAACCTAGGGGGGCGATTGATCTTAGCCAGCCCACCTCTTAGCGTGAATAAATAATAGATAAGAAAAAGGCAAAGAAAGAGAGGGATGGACTGGAGGAGACGTGGAACAGCGACTGCGAGTAAGATGGACGGAAAGAATAAGCGAGTGACAGAGAGATGAACCCAATTTCTTCCAGCTCTCTTTCCATCTCCTCAGACCCTTAACCGTCTCTCGCTCCTACTGCGAGCACTGATCTCCAACCCCCCCTCTGTTTTTCCTGCCTTCTCCACAAGCCGCAGGATAAAAACCAGATGCGAACCGCCACGCTCGTTTCAAGTTATTTCTGGACGCATTTCATAGGGATATTAAAACATATATTTATATGAAAAGGGGGCCGAGCCACCCGGCGTAGCCTTTGGACATGCTATAAAGCTCTTTCCCTGCAATTTGAGCTCAACATGTCATTTGCACGGACCCGTGCAGGGGAAGACGCAGCAATTCCGCCGGGATGAATCATAGCGCGGGACGATTACGCGCACACAGATCATACACCCCGATACGCATGCATCGCCCTGTAAACATTTACGAGCAGTACACGGTGAACTCGTAGCGCCTTGAATGCCCTGAGCAAGCTTCATCACATCTTCTACCCCAAAATGCCCCTCCTACCCCTGCGTGTACACCCGGGATGCCGATTCAGCAGCTTCCCTACAGGTTTCTCCTGATAAACGTCCGGCCAGTTTCCAAAAACGTGCTCATAAACACTTCTGGAACTGTGATTTCAGTTTATTTAAAGGTGCGTTTGCATGATTACCGTACACTCTGAGATAAATTGGTTCCTCAAGAGTTCTCCGGATGGTTAATGCGTCACGCTGGTTCCTAAAAAAAACTATGTGTGGACTAAATTTACCCATCAAACCTACACCTACCTGCATTATTAAAGGTTCAAGCCTTGGTTTTCAAGTTGTGTGATCGACTGGAGGGTTCTGCATAGAACCTTCAAAAGTTCCCCCCTCGCCACAGACAAACTGGAGAACTTTTGGGGGAATCTTGTTGAAGTGTATAATCACTTGTTCCACATTCTATAGAAACAGGGGTTCTTTAAGGGTTCTTTGGATGGATAACAGGTTCAGTTTTTTCTCAGTGGTTTACAGTTCTCCATAGAACCTTTAAGAGGTCTTATTAAAGCACACACCGGAAAGCTAGTTATGGTTACATGTTTCATCTTTTCCTCTTTAATAGTGTAGTTACAAAAACAGAACCTTGGAACCTTTTTTGAAAGATCTGTTATTGGGTTCTGCATAGAACCTTTAATCGTTCCTTCGCAGGCAGAAACCTTATAGGGTTCTTGAGTTATTATTATTTTTTTTTTGGTTCCATCGTCCTACACAAATTCTTCTTGGAACCATTTCTGGAAGCAAAAACAGCTGTTGTAAGGTTCCGCATAGAAACAGTAAGGTTCTGTCCGAAGACACAAACCAGAGGTTCTAGATTTGAACTATTTTCCCCCTAATAATGTATTTTTTCCAGGGGTTCGACGTGCAACCTTTAATAAATGTAAAACCCAGCATTTATTGGGTACTGAAAAGAACTTTTAAGAGGATTATCTGCCAGAGTCACAAACCAAAGGGGGACTTTTTACGGTTCTAAAGTGAACCTTTTCTTTCCTAACAGCGCGTTAAGTCTGAAAAATTCATCCGTAGCCTACTCCTCCAAAAACACGGCGCATCTTTGGATAGCTTCTAGCGTTTCCTTTTCGTTTTTGTTTTTCCACCAGGGGTTCAAAGTGGAACCTTCTGACAAAGTGTGGAACCTTTTACACAAAGTGTAAATTCACATAGAATCTGAAGGAATTCCTAAAGTCATGTTTAGGGAATAAAACGTTTACAGGAACTCGTGATACTATTTTCCTGGATAAGCTACGTACATTTTATTGTACGATTTTGTTAAGGACAATTCGGTGCTGCACTTCATGGGAGCCATGTTTGTTTTACGTAACATTCCTGGTTTTCCGGGACACATACAATCCCTGGATCATCAGAATCCTTCCTCAAGGGGCCGGGGTTACTGCAGGTCACCAGACAACCATGAGGTGCACGTGACCCCACGGAGGCCTCTCGGTCTACGAGCCCGTGCTGTGAGTGTGTGTGTGTGTGTGTGTGTGTGTGTGTGTTGGATAGTTCCGGGCTACATGGGTGGCCGCCGGGAGTCTGTTTGCTTTGGAGAAAGTTTCAAGGCTAAGACTCAGACTCGCAGTCCTTCGCTGCCCACAAACTTCCATTCTGGCAAAAACACTTCCACTTCCCAAATGGACGCTCTCCCATGATGGCTTTGTTTCTTTTCTTCCACATCTTCATCCGATCCGAGTCCCGCCTGCTCCGTTTCACTGACACACTAAACACTGATTTAAACATGTTGTAAAAAAATAAATAAATAAAATCTGTCATTCCGAGTCACTTCCACTGTATTTCCGTTTATCGAATCCAGTAACAACATGACTAATGATGAAAACATGATCTACGCAGCAACAGCCAGAATATTTCTTTTTTATGTATATTTATTTTGCTTGCGGAGACTAGTCCTGACCCGTGCGGCCATCAGGGGGCGATGTGGGAAGTCCTGGCACCCCTCAGCCTGCTCTGTGCTTGTTTGCAGCGTGGAACTTTCCAGCTGCAACGTTCTGTAAACCGCCGGCACTCGTCGCCATCACAGAATAAAAGCCTCGTGAGGAAATCGATACGAGCGTGTAACCTCACAAAAAAAAAAAAAGCTGCTTAAAGTCATGAAACTGCAGATCCTGGAGGCTGTTACGGTTTAAACAGTGCGATGTGATCTTAATAGAGGCAGTTCACATTACTCAGGAAACCTCAACTATCTTTTTTTTTTTTCAAGAGTTTGATTTCATTTGAATTATTTTATCACACAAATATTTTAGTCGAGTAAGATTTGATGCTCATATCATTTGGCGTTATTATTTTATTCTAAATAGCCTTTTTGCACAGGGATCACATGCTGAAGGATTTCGTTTTAACACAACGTGCTGTTTATTACACGGAATCTACTCGACGTCAAGGATTAAGCTGCGTCTTACTTCATTTCTTTCACCAGTCAGGTATAATGTCGCGTTCTTTCTCTTTCCGGATAGAAAACCACGGAATAGGGACTGTCTTGTGGATAAAATGATCAGAGACGGAAAAAGAATTACAACTGTCTCCCTATTTAACATTTATTCAGAGACTATTTTATTCAAGTGATGTAAAACATCTTGACATTTCGAAGGATAAGCTGACCAAGCACTGAGAATTCAATAAAAATGACTTCATAACTTCCACATAAGCGATAGTTGTAATAGGTGGCTTGGCAGCAGTGTGTACGGGGGTGTAAATACAAACTCACAGAACTACACAGACTTTAACACGCTATACTTACTTCATATGCAATTTAAGAAGAAACTGTGAACGACTTAAAGGTTCACTATGTAGGATTTTGAGGGTATCTATTAGTAGAAATTGGAGTATACAGTATATTCCGTAACATACTTATAAGATCGATAAGTTTCATTAGTGTGTAGTTCTCATTAGTGTATAATTAGCTGTAATTACGAATCGTTGCGTGTTCGTGAGCGTAGAACGAGCCCTTTATATCTACACGCCTCTACGGAGTCGCCATGTTGCGCCGCTACAGCAGCCCAGAACCTCTAGCGAGAGCGGCTTCTACATTTCACGTTTTTATCCATAGTGTGAATCTGAAAGGAAGCACCGGAAAGACGACAAGGAAGAAGAAAGAAGAGGAATCAGTGTTTGCTGGTGCTGCATAACAAGTTCGAGAACCTAAATTTTGAAAAACGGAGGATCGTACTTATCATTTAGTACAGAAGAAGCGAGGGAGTGCGAATGTAAGTACTTGGAAGTACGCTACGGGAACCTGACGGCTCTAATACACGCTTGGAAAGGGAGGAGTAAGAGAGGGAGGTTCAGGGGGCTGAATCCTACATAGTGCAGCTTTAAGCAGGACAAAGCTAATAAAGGGGGTGGAGCCAAAGAAGGCTGGTCTGAAAATAAAATAATATATATATGATATAAATATATAAATACATATATGCAAATAAGGTTATGGCACCAAGCACAGATCCAGGGTTCTCCACTTGTACAACTTCAGTTCTCAGGGTTTATTTTATCTGCTGAGCAATAAATGAAAGCAAAAACCATCAAATTCCTTCTCTCAGCGTGATGGTCGTGTTATTCATGCTTTACCGCCTTTGATTTGGTCCTGTCTCCGCCCCCGTCCTGTCATCGGTGTGATCAACCTGTTAAACAAGTCCTGTTTTAAATAGATCATGAAGTCTTGTCAGTTTATTCTTTTGCCTCTTTTCCTGTTGTACGATTACAGATCGTAATCATCGTCATGACTATTGGACACGCCGTTCATAATCGACACGCCGGATGTATACAAATACAGCAGGCCGCATACACTTTAGCAACAAGTCAGCTTGTCGAGAAGAACGAAGATGTGTAGAATAACGAGGAGTGTAGCGCGTCAGTGTGCGGCGTTCTGAACGAAATTGAAACATATAAAAAAACCCTTTCAGACTCAACGTGTTAGAGTGCCAAAAGAGCACTAATGGTGTTCCTGTTGCTTTACACACACTGTTACGCTTGCCTCGTTTACAGCTCACTGGCGACTCAAAAAACTCTTTGGCTTCATCACCCCACAAAACATCCACTTAAATAAGGTATAAAGAAGGTGTTGGTGTGACAGTGAGGACGGTAATTGTAGTTTTCTCATGTATGCTACGTGTCACTCTGGGGGTCTGGCAGGAGTTCAACTCGGAGGCTGCTTGGCGGTTTCTGCAGAAAAAACCACAGACTTTAAATGATGCAGTCATCTTCAGGGAGGGTCGTGTATCTCCAACCTGACGGTTAACTCTGGATGCCTCCACCCATGCTCTGCCTGCGCGCCTCTTGTTTCTGTCTCGGGTGCGAGTGGCGTACGTGTCCTGATTGGGCAGGACGCAGGGCGCGGTGGTTATCAGGACAGACAGCACAGTGCTCCAGGATCCTGAGCCCGCTCTGATTACGTCGGAGTGACGCTGCTGCCTCGCTCCCTATCTGATTTAGCAGAATTAACCGCCTTCAACAGCGCCCCTTAGGCTACACTGAAAAGACAAGGGGAATGACCGGGAATAGCATCTTATTAAATTCCGATTGTTCAGAAGGTGCAAATTGCAAAGTGTATACTCACGCTCTTCTTCTTAAACTTTATCGTCGCTATAGTAACTTACGCGGGAACACAAACAGATTTTTTTTTTTTTACGTTTTTTGTTGTTGTTGTCAGTAACATAAGAAGTTCTATTATTATTATTATTACTTTTTTTTTTTTAAAGTGAACCTATAGCACAAGTCACGGTACGAACTTGTTAATGCTCAATAACATTATATGTAAATATAAATGGATTAAAAAAAAAAAAAGTTCTATTAAATAAAAATGTGTGGATTGCTGTGCAGATAATCCTTATAGGAAAACATTTTTATGCATGGTTAAATAAATACATGACCGATATTTATAAAACATCATCCTGACGTTTTTCACATCTAACGTCTTTTTTCCTTCGTTCACATGGGGTCGGAATGATTTCCGGAGCTGCTATAATTCCATATTTCAGCATATACTGCATTTCCAATACATTCTAATGTGCACTAACCATGTGGTAATAATCGCCCCGCAATCCGCCGCGAGATGTTTTATTCAAGCGGCAGTGTAGATGACACGTGCGATTTTACTTTTGGCTGTGGCCTCGGCAATTTAAAAACGTGTCCTGGCATCAGCAAAATGATGTCTATTACAGATCAAAGACTCACAAGAATATTACTATCACCTCAAGCCAAGGCGCAGCGATGCCAAACGCCGCAACAGGTCACAGTGTAAACCGTGTAGAAGGGCAGACATTAGCTGGTAATGATTTACTAACAGCAAACGCCTCATGTGACAGAAAGCTTTTGATGAAATCCAGTAACAGGAGAGTGTTATTGCATCATAGAACGTCAGAGCCAATCACATGTGACATGCAAATTATGTAGGACGGCTTAAAAATGATTCTGGCTTCTAGACAAAAGGTTGGCCTCGAAAACGTTCGCTGTTTGTTTTCTCAGCATATTCTTTCTGATCGAGTTCCGATTTCACGCTCCAACGTATTAAAGTAGGACGACGCAATGCACTGCTGCTGCACCTCGACAGTACGGTATCGGAGAGAGAGAGAGAGAGTGCGAGCGAGCGAGAGAGAGAGATGTTGAGTAAGCAGAGCAATCATAAGCGTGACGTTGTACTCTTGTCCTTAAATGCCCTCTACTTTACCACCTCCCCGCCGTTCACCATTTCCAAATCTCTTAGAGCCTTCTCTCTCTCTCTCTCTCGGCTTTCCTTCTCCGTCGCTCGCTTATTGACTCCACATCAATCCCTTGCTCCGTTTTTATGATATACTCTCCACTACAATGCAGCAATGTGGCAAACATTAACATTAACCTCTAGCCATCTGGACGGCTCGTTATGAAAGAGCAATATCTGCTTCCCTTCACTCATTCGCTCTTTCCCTCGCAGTCACTGCGAAAAAAAAAACTTTTTTTTTTTGCAAATTCCCTGCAGTCACATTAAAGTTCGATGGCAGTTTCCTGACTTTGTTCCAAGGGAACACCACAACTGATGAAAAATTCAGCATTAAACAGAGCTAGGATTTTGCTGCCAGGTTTTTTTTTTTTGTTTTTTTTTTTTCCCGAACATGAGCGCAGGGAACATAAACACAAAAGTATTACGCATAATTTTCTAGACGTGTTGCAGGATGTGGCACAGAAGCTAGCAAAGTACACTTAGGTCACATGACCCACAGGCCAAGTTACTATTAACCCAGGCATCAGGATGCCCGCTTTGCGCAAAGCAAATAATGCACGCCATCATGACCTTCGCACTGCTTTATATGGGTTTTTTTTTTTTAAAGCAAAAACAGAGCCCTGGAAGGTCTGAGTGGAAATTTTCCGCCAGTGGTGCCGCGTGTGTCCTCGCCGCGAGACACGGGCGTCTCGGTGGAGCCGATCCTGCAGAGCGCTCCGGGCCGCAGCGCGCTATTAATAACCCGGAAAACCCTGATCGATATTAGACAGGCAGACAGACAGAGGCGGCCAAGAAACCCAATCTCCCTGCCTCAGAGCAACGTCTGGAGCGCTTCACTTCACTTCACCTGCCTGAGAAGGCGCACAACACACACTTTGTGTTGTGTGATTTGTGTGTTGCCTTGTGTATCTGCAGTTTTCTCAAACCTGTATTGAAGTAAAAATGAGACAAATATTTGAATGATGAAAGCTGTAAAATTCTTAATAATGAAATTTCAACACCGCTGATTTCATAGACAGACCACACCGTTTATTTCTCTTGGAATAGCCTTCTTGAATCTCTGAGTTTTATTTCAGTGTTCATTTTGAAATTCACGTTAAAAAAAATCGCAATTGCCTGGTTTTGCTTCCCGAGGTCCGAAGGAAGGGTTATGGTGGCGCTTCCTCGGCAGCTGTTCATCCCATCCGGACTCGGTCAAATCCATTACGAGCAAAACTAACTAAAGCCTCAAATGAATGGAAAAGATCCACAGCGAACGATGCTCAGATCCAACCCTCCAAACCAATGAAAAAAAAAGACTCCAGGTCGAACAGCGCTCAAGTCTCAAAACAAACGAAAACTCAAACAACTCCAGAAGCTCCGGGACGAACGGTGCTCAAGCCCGGGTCTTGAAAGGAACGAAAGCGCAAATATGTCAATTAGTGCTCGAGCTGGAATATCAAAAAGCATACAAACTCATCCATCCATCCATTATCTATAGCGCTTTATCCGTCTGGGTCGCGGGGAAGCTGGAGCCAATCCCAGCATCTCTGGGCGAGAGGCGGGGTACACCCTGGGCAGGTCGCCAGTCCACCAC
>JAQQZX010000040.1:2620371-2631840 GCA_030068355.1 Notoglanidium maculatum
GAGACATTACATTGCCTGATACTGATTTTAAAGTGATAAAAATGATTAGTGACTGAAAATAGTCACTAATAACTGAATGAGGGGAAAAAAAAACAAAACTTTTATATCAGAACTTGTA
Organism: Notoglanidium maculatum; assembly: GCA_030068355.1. Taxonomy (NCBI): domain Eukaryota; kingdom Metazoa; phylum Chordata; class Actinopteri; order Siluriformes; family Auchenoglanididae; genus Notoglanidium; species Notoglanidium maculatum. The sequence goes on from JAQQZX010000040.1 coordinate 2,620,490, forward strand.
AACAAATCAATAACCTAAAACCCACAGTGACGTGTTAAAGAAAAGCAGATTCCCAAATCAGTACTTCATCCCACAGCACGTGATTATTAGGACAAGATTTATTGATTGATTGATTGATTGATTGATTGATTTAGAATTAAAGCGGTGAGAGTAATCTTACTGTGTTCTTGTCTCATAAAAAATATATATATTTCTGAATAGATTCATCCTCAACAGACAGTAGTATTGAAAATCTTGGAATTTCTTTTTCTTCCCCACTTAAACCTGGAACGAAGAAAGAAATTCCAATATCTCAAGTATTTAATTCGGTGAAATTCACTGTTCAGCTGTGAAACTGACCAGCCGTTTTGTTTTTGCGTACACGCACAAAATGTTCCCGTTTTTGTCCTTATTCCGAGAAAAGAAAATATTGCAAACATTCTACGCTGTTTACATGGCTAATGAAAATGAACATCCCATAATATTCCTGTTCACAGGCCTGCATCTCTACCTCAGCCTTGCAAACTGTCGTCTAGTTGGATTGTGTACAACGTGCAGAGCGTAAACAGGCAAGAGGCCGCGTGTCTCGGACCGCCGTAAAAATCCCGGCTGAGACCCGTATCCCGAACGCAGCGTATGCATGTCCAAAGAAACCGGAATAATATCGACACGTCCCGCACGTCTCAATAGGAGAATGCTAAATTCAAAATAAGGACCAAATGCTAAAATCCATGTAAATGTTTTTAAGATTGAGATGACACGGATCCGACCCTCGGTGCCGGGATCAGACAAAAAAGGTCGGATAGCAGAGGAAAAAAGAAAAAAGAACAAATTCTAGCCTGAAAGTTCAGGGAATCGTGTTTATGTACACAACAAAGTACAGCATGTTCAAGCACGTCATGTTACCCAACGTAAACAACGACCAGTGAGATATTGTTACTGGAAACACTCCAGATTAAAAGACAATTATTTGCTTTGACACATTAAGAGACTTGCCTGTGTTTTGTTTTAAATAATATATTAATTATATATTTATGTAAAAAAAAAAAAAAAAATTTAAAAAAAATTTTTTTTTCCGGGTGGGGACTCTAAAATAAATAAATAAATAAATAAATAAATAAATAAATAAATAAATATCAGCTGATACACAAGGTCTCAGACTCAGTATCAGTATCAGAAAAGCAAATGTGTTAATGTTGTGTAAATTTCTAATGCTGTGAAAATATTTTGTGCAAAAAAGCAAGACTGAAGGCATGAAATGACTTTTGGTTTAGATTAAGATTGACATGAGAGCGAGAGCTTTAAAAAGACGACGACGATGATGATGATGGTTTGGCGTGTCGTTCAGGACTGACGTGAAACTCCCGTGTTATACTACTTAAACCTTTACACCCGAATATCTTCTTACTAACACTGCGATAAAGGTTTATGGTTGAAATGTCCCAGAAAAATGTAGCGATCATAGTTACTGCGCAGGTATAAATGCATTTCTTAACACGTTTTTGCTTGCTTAAAATTGAAATTTTCTCTCTCTCTCTCTGTTTGTTTTTTTTTAACTCGGGAGACGTTTAATAATAAAAGCCTCCTTGCTGAGGTTCTGCATGAAGCCGGTCGAGAAGACGTGGAAAACTCACACTCGTTCGCTCATTCGGAGTCGATTGGGAGTCAACGATCCGCCAAACAGCTTGTGGAATGAGAGGATGAGAATGAGAGGAAACCGGAAAGACCAGGAGGAAACCCGTACGGACGCTGGGCGAGCGCGTGAGAGAGAGACGGCGAGACGGATTACTCATATTTGTAGTTTTGAAGTCAAGAATATTATGGGAAATGAGGTAATCCGCGGTGTCGAGCTCGTTAACTCTCTGGCGCGAAGACGACGGCGCTGGAGGGACGGACCGCGTGGTGTTTGTCTCGGAGACACAAGCGCCAATCAAAGGCTGGGCCAATCAAAAGGGTTAAAAATCACAGAGAGGGGATTTAGACAGATCTGACCCTGACCTGCTACTGCAGCGTAGGCGAGACTATTCGCCAAATTGGTTTGTGTAGTAAAAAAAGGAACCGCGGCTTTCTGAAACGTCTGGTGGAGCGGGTCAGAGATACAGCCGTGAAGAGAGAGGGGAAAAATACAGCTGGGGGGATTTTAGATCCAAAAAAACAAAAACTACCCAACGCTAATCCTGTTCTATTTTTTCCAAACAGGAGCTCTGGCTGTTCTTCACACAAAACTTTATGGAAAATCTTGGAGACAAACACCAACCCATCCATCCATCTCGCCAACGTTGTGATGTGATCTTAATGCAAACTTCATGCAGCACGGAGAGTTAACAAGCTCCACATCTGGGGGTTTTGGATTCATCCAGAGCGAACCCCAAACCCCGTCACTGGCGAAGGATTACGCCGCCTTCCTTTTAATGTCTCCTAACACTCAGCTTCGCCCTTAGAGGGAAAGGTTTGTAATTCTAAAAGGACAAAAAATTGCTCCGAGCATCTCCGTTCCCAGTGCGAGTAGAAGGCAGGGTCTGTCTTTCGAGACGTGGTTTTTTTTCCTCAGATCAGAAATCTGGAGAATGGGTTTCTGGGGAGCTGACGAGGGCGGAGGGGTCGCGCGAGGTCGCAGCTGTGTAACTCGAACCCGTCACACAGCTGGTGCCAGCAGTTTCGCTCACTGTCTAATCCCACCACCCAACCACCCACCTACCAGCGCGCACTGCCAAATCGACACATTACTCAAATATTCGGTATTTTTCAGCAGGGTTGGGTGGGAGTCTGAGAGACGGAGAGAGAGAGAGAGAGAGAGAGAGAGAGAGAGAGACACATCGCACTATTTTCCTCTCAATTACAGTAAAGAAGCGAGGGAAAGGCAAACAAACTGATGGGACTGTGGTCTGGATGCATGTGTGAACTTCACTACTCAGGGTCACTCTGTTTTGGCTCGGGATAAAATAATAACACCCTTTCCCTCCTTAATCACGTACTTCTCTCGCGGTAACCCTAGCCATGCTACAATTAAGGGAATCGAGTTTCAAGAGCTGCGTGAAATGAAAAATTGTCTTGAGCGCCAAAACGTATTTCACCGCACATAACGCACGTTCTTAAATGTCACGGCTCTTTCCAACATCAAAAACCAATGTTTTTTTTTTTTTTTTTTTTTGCGTATCCCACCCAGGAGCGATCATGCGCCGTGCTCTTTGATCTGTTCCCACTTTAACAAACCAGCTTTACTAAAACTTGTCCATCACCTTCCTAATTCATCGTACGTTTTTATTCATTTATACTCATTTTGGCTTGCGCAATCACACCGTTGTTACCCGTGATACCCCTTCTTTCTCTTCACTTTTCAATATACTGACCCCAAACCTGCACACGAGGAGCAGTACGTATAAAACACGTGAACCTTACAATTTTCTTTATATCATGAAGGTCCACTAGGCAGGATTTCAAGGGTACGTATTAGCAGAAATAGAGAATCTATTCCATAATATACTTAAGGAAGTCATCATTAGTGTATAGTTACCTGTAACTATGAAGTTTATGAAGCTTTTCTTTATATCTACATAGGGAGCGGGTCCACCGCTACGGATATTGCGCCGCTACACCAGAAAAAAAATTGACAAAGAAGAAGAAAAGACGACGAGGAGGAAGAAAGAAGAGGAATCGGTGTTTGCTAGTGCTGGAGAGCAAGTTTGAGAAGTTCAAGTTTGTAAATGGAGGATTGATTTTAATGCACCGTTATTGTATGCATCACTGGTGTGATTTAAAACCAAAAAACGAAAACAAGAAAAATCCCTTTCCTTGTGCTGATCCACCTTGACGATGTGTCACGAGTAACTTTCAGAAAGACATATTAAAATCTTTCTCTCTGGTTAAAATCTAGACGTCCTGCTCCTGCTGATGTCAGCAAAGACATCTTTTAAACGCCCCACCGCTCTTGTGTGCAGTAAGTAGACGTTACATCAAGAAATGAATGTAATTTTTTTGCAGAGAAAAAAATCGAATAATCTTCCAAATATGTTCTGAGTGAGTCGAACCGTATCATATGTACATACTAATGAAGTGCAGTACAGAGCAGTCTATCAAGAGATGAAACCATAATTCGTTTCTGGTCATAATACAGAGCCGTGGTTCGATTAAAGCTACGTCAGCAGACTGTTTTGTAATATTTGGTGCCATTTCTCAAAAAAAAAAAAAAAAAAAGCCCATAAAAACAAACACCTCTGTTCTTAGTTCTAATCAGGACCAGGTTGGGTTTTATCCTCTTTCTTTCTTGTGAATAGTTTTGGGGGGGAAAAAACACCAACGGCTCAGTGAATAAATAAAGTTCATCACTTGCTGCATTATCCTCTGACTCTGTTCTGTTACCCGACTAAATTTCTCTGTCTCTCAGTTTCTCTCTCACTTGCTTCTTGCCTCCATGTTTTTCTGCGGTTAATATCTCACCGAGGTGGCATTAATTCGGCGAATCTCCCTAAATGCACCTTTTCAGCACTTCGACGCACACTTTCCGCTCCGGAGTTCAATTTGTGCCTCGGATTTACGGTGCGGTGTTATGTTTTACTGCAATTAACATGCCAGCGGAGCTCATAAGGGACACCTGCGGTCCGTTCGCAAAACTTTCAGCGCTGTCTCTCAGAGCTCTCGGCGCAGTAATTTGCAGTCGTCCGGGTTCACATTATCGGCCAGGAAAACAACGCAGCCATTCACGGCTGCCGTGCAGAACCTCTCCCTCCGGCCGTAAACATAGCCGTGATTAAAGATGACAAAAAAAAAGCGCTCTGCTTCTGAAAGGATGAAGGAGTGAGGCTCGATAAAAACAAACCGGCTGTGATTATTCTTTGAAATCAGCCCTCTCTCTTTCTCTTTCTCAGCAGCTGTAGCTGTGAGAGCTCAATCAGGACTTTGCTAATTAGGAGAGGGTCAGAGACGACAAGAGGAGAGAAAGGAAGAGAGAGAGCGATGAGTAAACCTAAATAACTGTATAATTGCCTGTTCTTTCACTCTTTTTTTCCTATCCTCTGAATGGGATGAAGAGAAGAATGCACCGGCTGCGTCTCCTCCTCTCTTTATCTCCTCTTCTGGTTTCGTTCCTCCCCCCGCAGAGGGATGGACGGGCAGCGTGCCAGGCGTGCCATCAGAGCCGGCGGCGTCATTGTCTCGGTGCCACTCGTGGTGCCAGCTGCTAGCCCTGGCACACATCCATGTGACCAATGAGCAGCTGGCACTGGGCTGAGAGAGGGCCAGGAGGGAGGGCAAGGCGAGAACAGAGGGAGGGAAGGAAAATCTGGCGAGAGGCCCACACAAAAGACTTACAGCTGAGTGCAAAAGTCTGCACACCCTCAGGGTAAAAGCGGTAAACAAGCATAAGTATTCATCCCCCCTTGAACCTTGAAACACGTTTTGTAATGTTGAGCTGAAGTGGACTTGAATCTACACAAAATAGTCCATAATATTGAAGCAAGAGGAAAAGTCAATGCAGTTCACAAAAATTAAAACACTGCATAAGTATTCACCCCCTAACTTAGTTCTGATGCAAGTCATATAATTAGTCGGTCCGTTAAAGGGTCACGTGATCTCACACCTGTTAAAAACCTAGATTTTATTTAGAACATAAATTCATACAGCATCATAAAGGACAAAGAACTATCCAACTAAAACACTGATTATTTTAGTCATGAATTAATTATGGGCTAGTTTGTGTAAATTCATGTAATTCATCTAACCCCAGTTAAGTCCATTTCACGTCCAAGTTGAAAGGCGCGAATATTCATGATAGCCACTGTGGACTTCATTAGTGTGTCCGAATTCATAGGTGTTCGTTTATTTATGAACATCAGAAGGAAGACGGATGGCCAAGGTGTGCGACTGCCCAGTGCCGGATTTTTTTTTACTTTTGTTTCCATTCAAACTATATTTGTGTTGATTTCCTCATATGTCTTGGATGGCTGTCTTCTTAAGCGAAACCGCTACATTTCATGGGACACGTCGAATGATTTTTTTTTCTTTTTTCCACCCCAAATACATTTGCACTGTAACCAATCTATAAGAACAGGGTTGCTAGGCGACTGAGAAATGCCATATGGATGCTGCATGAGCTAGCTAATGAGTGAAGCTAACGATTTCACCAATTAAATTCTTTTATATGGACGATGTAAAGGTGGAATGACCGTGGTGATGAGATTAAAAGATCAGGAATCTCAACATTTACCTCAGATTTGTTGGTAAATTTCTAGGAAAAGGTCTGAGTATGGAGTATGGCTACAATTATCCTGCAATTGCAGCTAGCGGTGACCATTAGCTTAATTTCCCCCATGCTAAGAAGCATTAACCTTGTGTCACGCAAGTAAGGCTAGAGCATTAGTCGGTCACATGACCATAAATGCTTTTGGTTTCAGTGGGAGGTGTTAGCAAAGAGCTAACTGCGCTTCCTGGGGTGACTTTATCCTGAGGAAAAAGTGTAAAACGCAATCTTTACCAGGATATAACGCAGCAGGGGTTTTTTTTTCTACTGGTAATTTTATACAGGATAAAAATTCAGATGCTTGTACATGCAAAATGACAGATTCTCAGATACTCCAGCAATCATTTCATTACCACATCTCATGGGTTAAAACTAATCCATTCCGAATAGAGCTTTCACACATTAAAAACAATTGAAAAAAAATCACAATACAAGTAACAGCCAATGAAAGAAAGAGCACACACAGGGGTGGGAGATGGGTTACGGAAAGGGTTAACCCTGTACGCCACCGCTTGGCTCTACCTCTCTCCGTGACTTTCTTTTTCAGATTGCTACAATGTGTGTCTCGGGCTCCGAGTGAGAACCGAACGAACATATTTCTCGCCGAGAGATAAATGAGTGACAGGTGGGAGGCGGAGCTGCAGTGCTCATGCTCGACAACCCCTTGCCGTTTTGTTTGACCAGAAGGCAGCTGGTTTAACGCCAATCGTTCCGCCAACACATTCCAGTCCATTCATTAGCACTCTGTGCCAACCTCATACTCTGTTAGCGTGAACGGCCATTCTGCTCAGCCAAACAGCTTTCCAGCAAACGTCCTTTTTAGGTCACGTCCAACCATCGGACTGTTTTCGTAGCCACACACGATGCACGATTTCATATTTAATAAAAAGTAACGGATCTCAATGAGGCTTGCAATGCAAATACGATGCACACACACACACACACGAGCGACAGCGCGAGCAGCAGCAAGCTGACGCCAACACCATGACGATATTTTTCTTCGTTTTACTGGCATTGTTATGTTTGACTCGAGCTTCATGTTTTTACTGCTTAGTTTAAAATCAATATTGACAATGTATCGCCTGGTAGCAATGAAAAATAAGCCGGGACGAAAAAAATAGAGACATGGAAAAAATGAATAAAACAACACAGAATCTGTACTTCAGTTAGACCGCAGTCTCTCCTGCAAAGACTCAGTGAGCGGAAGAAGAAAGTAAAGACAGGGCCTTGAAAAGAAAAAAGAAAGATTTGAAGCGAGCCGAGCAGACAGGATGCTGAGAGTTGGCTTGGCATGGGCGAAAAGAACACACAAGGATGGAAGTTAACAGAGGAAAGAATCACAAACAAAACAGAGGGCAGCGAAAATGGGATCAAAGTCTTCCAAGCCACCTTGGTTTTTTTCTCCCGGCAGCCGTGCCCGCCGCCTGAACCCGAGTCTGCTGTAGCCAGGCTGGCAGCGCTCTGCCGCGAGGTCACGCCGAGCCGACGGAACAGGACAGGAGGTGACCAGATTAGACTATCTAGCTCATATTAGACCAAGGAATGATGCGAAACAGCACTAAGGGTCATTGAAGTACCGCAACAGAAATCGCTGACGCCACGTTACACACGAGTAGCGAATTATTTCTATTTGTAATGCCACGGCGCTGCTGAATTCTCAATTCTGAGTGGTCACAAGGTGTTGATTCATTTTCCATAACATCAGTTTATATCAATGCATTCATTCTAACACGTTTCTACACTGACGGCTAACTCACAGAGATATGAATATAGAAATGGATTAAACAAATTTAACAAAGAAATGTTTATGTTAACATTGATGGAAGGAGCCTCCAGTGTCAGGACAATCAGTAACTCTTCCACCAAGGACAAAGGACTTCCTGGTGCGTTAGTAGCAGGACATGCTCATTATTTATCTATCTATTTATTTATTTTAAAGACTGCTATAACGTAAGTGACCCCAGAGCATTCAAATAGAGCTTGTCGAGTACATTTATGCTTTCAATGTAGAAAGATGAACGCAGTCAAGGAAACGCCAGTGCCGGGGAATAAGCTAGCTAATCACTGAAGCTAATGAGTTAAAGTCTGTTATATGAAGGATGTAAAGGTGGAGGTGAGCCTAAAATGTCAGGAATAGCAATATTTACCTCGGATGTGCTGGTAAATATGCTGAGAAAAAAACCTTGATGGCTAAAATGATCACCTAGCATTAGCTATTAGCCTAACTGCCATGCGTTACTGTCACACTCAGAAGCGTTAGTATTGCGTCACAAGTCGAAAACCAAAAACGCCAAAGAAGTAAATATAACAAAGGTGGACCACTCATATGGAAAGTTCTTGTAAGCAAACAGTGAACACGTGACCCTATTTGTGTGTGTAATATTAAGATTTCGTAGCTTTTGATTGTGTGTGTGAGTGTGTGTGTGTGTGGAATTGAAAGTGTTAAACTGGTGCAGGAACACACAGCCCCCGCAGAGTTTCATAAATTTATTCAAGAGACATTTGGACTTCTTCAAACTCTCAGTCAGCATGTTTTTTCCAGCCAATATAAATCCGTGTAACTCGAGCGGCCCGACCACTGGAGATTAGAATCAACTCCTACATGAATAATGGCTGATCACAAATCTGTTCGCAACAAATAAATCAAAGATGCTGAGAAACTTCAAAATAAAAGGTCACCTAACTGTAGTGAGCCTGATCGCTAAAACAAAGCCGACTCCGGGGCCTTCAAGTCTCTTTCCCAAAAAAAATTTAAATAAATAAATAAATAAATCCTACACACGTTTCTGAGCCTCCATGCCAAGTTGGCTCACCTCCGAGCTTTCCGAGCGAGCGAAATACTAAACTTATTATTGACTTCAAACACATGGTGTGTGGATTAAAAATGACAAGCAAAACTTTTCCAGAAAAAAAACCCCACCCTCACATGCACGTAATATGTCAGATATCAGATATCCGAGCATCTGATCTCACTGATGCTACGATATGATGTGCATGGAATCCAAATCGACTCAGAAACCTCGAGATGACGTGTAGAAGGCGTGTACTTTTGATTCAAAATCATTAAGGCAGACATTAAGCCACGAATTTTAGGCCTTAATTCTGTGCTGTGCTTCTGCACCGTGATCCGGGTTGCCAGGTGTCACAGCATTTTAAACGGGTTCTTTACCTCAGTCTTTTGAATTTACACCATCCCTGGGTTTTTCCTGAAATGGATTTGATTCCATTTTTTGTTTTCTCTCAGCTTCGATCAAGGTATTTTTAAACTGGGCCAAAAAAACAACACCGGCAGATAAAGTTTTTCCACCTGCAACTTTGTTCCAAAACTAGCCAATTTGGCGTAAAAACCACGACTTTGACTGGAACTGATGTGCAATCAGGCCACGCCACTTCTTCGCTTTCTGAATAAAGGTTGTAACCCGAATGTTTCCAAGCTGCAACAAGGAAAAAGCAAAGAAAAGATGGTTTCCTCAACTCCGCGTTCAGCAAATCGACAGGAAACAGACCTCTTAGCTTTATACGCTACGTAGCATTCGCTTTAGATCACTCAACGTAAATCACTCTCATTGAGTGTACAGTTTTGAGGAGGTAAATACGCATCACTCATCGCCATTAGGCGGCTATCTTGTTGCTAATCAAAGAAAAAAAGAAGACGTTCATAGTTTATCTTTCTACGGAACTGGAAGGAAATGACATAATCCGGAGCTCAGACTTTCCACTTCCGAGGTCATTTGAAAACATAACTGTCCCTTATGTCTGATATCATTAAAAAGTATCTCCTATCAGACGCCAGCGTTAACTGCGCTACCATTGTGCCCTTGCGTGGCAATAACTAAAATTAGCCAATAAGTTCGATTAATGAATCACCTTAAAAAAAAAAAAACTTGGGATGGGAGCAGGAATAATGACAATATCTTTAAGTGGCTGTGATAATTATGCGCACTGCATAATCGATTATTGGCGCATGCTTACGTCTAAGTGAACGTTAGTGCTGAGTCAGCGCACGGAGAGCAATAAGAAAAGTGTTTAATAATGAGTGCGCACAGCAGACGGACAGCTCGCTGTAACTAGCAGTGATGGAAAAATATGAATATATATATATATATAAAAAGTCCAGAGCAGTGCAGCTCAGTAATGCTGACGCTTCAAACTGATTCATCACCAGAGAAAGAAGACTGACTGGAAGAGCGCGGTGCGAGCGCTTGCGCCGTGATCAGAAGCGACGATGATGACGATAAAAGAGAGAAGGATGAAGAAGACCACATCTGCGTGGGCCGACTTGTTTACGCAGCTTTATGCTGTGGGTGAGGTGTGATTCAGAAGCGATGCTGCCTTTGATCAGACAGAGGTCAGACAAACAACAAACCTGTAAACACTGCTGAGAAGGCAGCAACCACAGGAGAAGAAACCAATCCGTCCTTAAGTTCGCGTCTGCGGTCACAGGAAGTGAGAAGGAACGATGAACAAGTGCATGAATAAAGGACAGAGATGTGTAGCGTTTAGAAAATAAGGAATGAAACGCTTCCGGGTGTGCTGTTGTAGGAAATTAATCAACGACATGAGAAGGGGGCGTGATACGGCGTGTTCCTGTCACTACGCTGAAGCTGATTATATTCCTGTAACTGCATGTCCTGAGGTGGTTTATTGCTTTTATATTACTGCAGTGATTTTTAATTAATTAGAGACCGACACGTCATGCTTTTTATCCGTTTACAGTTACCTTTAATGCTATGAAGTCTATTCTGTCTTTGAATTTCTGTTGTCTTGAGCGAGAGAGAGAGATGGAGAGAGAAAGCGAGAGAGATGGAGACTTTTGACTTTAACAATGACTTTATTTTCATACTGGCAATAGGGACACAAAAAAACCTTTTCATCCATCATTTATGCACCCATATTTGTCTCTTTAGAGATAAATATAAATAAGTAAATAAATAAGTCAGTAAATGAACGAAGGAATAAAAGACCATATGAATAAACGAAGTCGAGTTTTTTTTATGAAAAGATAAAATCATAGAGAAATAAAAGAAAAACACCAATAAGAGAGATGGAGAGATGGAGAAAGAGAGACAGAGAGAGAGAGAGAGACAGAGAGAGAGAGAGAGACAGAGAGAGAGAGAAAGACACAGAGAGAGAGACA
>JAQQZX010000040.1:2647288-2666253 GCA_030068355.1 Notoglanidium maculatum
GTAAAAACATCACAGCCCGCAGCAGTTCATTGTCACAGCATAACCACAGCCAGTCCTCATTTATCCAATTAGCTTTTGTTGACTATTTTCCTTCTTAGCGGTGAGTTTCGACAACAATACACATGTGTGCGTCTCCGAGGCTGCTCGCCGACCGCAGTTCCTCCTCTGTTTAGAGCAGCAGCATTACGCTTGGCCCTGCTAATCACTTCCATACTTTGTGCAGTTGCATTGCTAAATGCCAGCACGGTGATGTGCCGTAAAAAAAAAAAAAAAAACGCTGACTGAACATGCATGTAGATCCGTTAGCAAAACAAGTAGCATATGCATCTGCAACTGTGTGTGTGTGTGTGTGTACACATGCATAGTCATAACGAGAGCAATGCTCTCTAAAAAAAATTCCACCTATTAGTAATCTGTAGGACGAGTGCATTGGAGTTTAAATTGAGGTCATAATTAGTCATGATCGTCGGTCAGAGGAAACGGGTATCATGAATACTTCATCGTTACTCCTGCGTTCCATTCAGGAGGATTATGACTACGTAGGCAGAAAAATAAAGCCTGTAAAAATTTCTTTTTCATTTTAGAGAAACGCTGTAATTCCGTCCGCTGGGCGATAGGACGAATCGTGATACTCGAAGACATTTCTACAGAAAACATTTACCACTGAAAATCAAACATTTTATACAAAATTTTAACATTTCGGTAAATTTGAATTTGGAAAAGTTTTTGTTGTTGTTGCCAGGATTGATTTTTATATTTCTATTTATACGTCATCCTATTTTCAGAGAACTGATTTTTGTGTGAACGCCGCGGTTTTGTGTAAGTCGTGGTTTTACGGCGCTCCAGGTCCAAAAATCAATTTCAAGCTTACTAGATTTTTGTTATTTTCTAACTTTTTTTTTTTTTTTTTAAACACGTATATTTAACAAAGAGAGGGAAACAAAATGAACAACAAAAAAAAATTTTAATAATTAAAATTTAAAGTAATTAAAAAAAAAATTAACCAACTACCTGGAGAAAACAATAAACAGAAAGAGAGGAAAAGAAAAGAAAAGGAAAAAAAATGTAGTTACGGTTTTAAATTAAGTAATAGTAATGGAAGTCATTTAGGGAGGGGGAAAAGAGGGGAATAGTAGTAGTAGCTACCAGCAGAGGTAGTTTTTAAAGAATAAAATATCGTTTGGTTATCGATATCGTGATACGATACTCAAGGTTTTAGTCTCGGTATCGGCCCAGGTCCAGACGAGGCTTCCGATAAAGTTTTTTTTAAAAAAAACCCACGGCCGACTGCGGAATCAGCAACGGTTAGTTACTAAACCGTGATAAAAGCTACCGTCGACACCGAACAATTCAAGCGCTGTAAAAAAAATAAAAATAACTGCATGCAATCAAACTACTTTTCAGAATGACATCATTTCCTTCCAAACCGTTCATTTTATTCATTTCCACTTAACTCGTTTGGCTGTGACTTTTCTAAAGGTCACATATATTAATGTACAGTAAGAATAAATTACAGTTTCAACATGACACGTTAATCAAGGATGTAGAATATGATATACAAATATACACTCACTGTCCACTTCATTAGGAACGTTTGCTCGTTCATGCGGTTATCTAACCAGCCAATCATGTGGCAGCATCGCACATGATCCCAGATTCTGAAGTACTCAAACCAGCCCATCTGGCACTAAAAACCATGCCACGGTTAAAGTCTCAGATGTATCGTTTATCTAAATCATGCATGTGCATGATTTTATGCACTGAATTGCTGCCACATGATTGGCTGACTAGATAACTGTATGATTGTGCGGGGGTACAGGTGTTCCTAATAAAAGGAACAGTGAGTTAACTTTCTTTTCTTCGGCCTCTCTGACTTCTGATAACAGTCGCAAAAACAGAAGTCCACAGATTTTCTGTCTCAGCCTTATTCCACAGTGAACATGACGGGACACGACTTAAACTATTAATCACGGTAAACTATTCTAAAAAAAAAAACCCTGCTCTATTACTTTGCAGTATTTTTTCAAATCAAGACATCACTTTACATTCGAGTCCTCGCCTTCTAATCCATCACGCCCTGCCTCTGTCCTGCTTTTCCCGACCGCCAGTTTAATTTGATGAAAATCTCATCACATGACAATAAACTGACGTGCATTCTCGGTATTTTTTCATTATTACATTTCACACACCGACTAACAATTTATTCGCTAAAGTCAAACTTCTGTCAGTGTGTTGTAAACACTACAGATAATTGTTGTTTCCCGTCGATAAACATTCAAAGCGCTCGAATAGTTTTCCTAAAGTGATAATGAATGAAAATCTAGTATCGGCACGTTCCAAGTCATAGTCATCATTTCAATGCCTGCTGATGATGCCAACATTATAAAACTAGTACAGACATGAGAGAGAGAGAGAGAGAGAATAAAGAGTGGGACAGAGAGTGCAAGAGATTGGGAAAGAGATTGAGAGACAGAGAAAGAGTGCATGAGCGGCAGGGCAGTAGAAAAAGAGAGAAAGACAGAGAGAAAGAGGGAGGAAGGGAGAGAGGAACAGAAAGATACAGAGAGAAAGAGAGATTGATACAGCAAGACAGGGAGACGTAGGCAAAAAGAAAAGAGAAATAGAGACAGATCCAAAGAGAGAAGGAGACTTCAAAAACATTAGACACAGAAAAAGAAAGAAAGAAAGTAAGAAAGAAAGAAAGACAAAGAGAGCTAGAAAGATAGAGAAGGACACACAGACACAATCAAAGAAAGAGACGAAGACAGAGTCAGGAGGAAATGAAGAGATGGAGCGGGAGTTAGACAAAAAGAGAAAGGAGTAGAGAAAGAGGCAGCGAGACAAAGAAAGACAGTGAGAGAGAGACAGAGAGAGACAGATCTCATACAATCAGATGTTCAGTTCTCAAAAGCACCAACACTAAACTCCCCCAGCTGAACAAACTCTCTTCTCCTGAAAACACAACGCACATTACCACACAACACAACACTACACAAGAGCACCATCATCAGCCAGGGAAACTCTCTTAACTCTCTAAACTCCTCCGCACGTAAACGGACCTGCTCCACCCAGCGCCCAACCAAACACGGCTCAGGACAACACAGGGACGCAACCCAAACAAACTCTCACCACCACACAAAGTAATCGAAACCATTCCAGCTGCACCCAACACGACACAAAACAGCACGGCACAGGGCAGATTCATGCACAAAAAAATCCTGACGTTCACCTCGCTGACCTCAACGCACCTCTCACGTCATTACGGCGGAATAAGTGTGTGCGCTGACGTCTGCCTTTAAAGACAGCGACACTTAAAGAGAAACCTGTTTCATCTCGCTCTCACTGTATATATACACGCTATACTGTATATACTCTACAGGCTCTGGAAACCTCTGCCTGGGACATCTTCCAGAGTAAAATAATTTCCAAGGACAAGTCTATCTCCACTAGAGTCATGTGACTTAACAAAAATAAACACGACGGATGTCTGGAGGTCCCTGGACTCCACTTTTAGTTGTTTTTTTGTTTTTTTCCAGACCAAGAGAAAAATTTATTTACCATGTGCTTTAATAATATTCAAGGAAAACACAACCCCTGAAATACACTGTAAAAATGGCCATTATGTTACCATGCCGGTGCTTGACTACTTGACAAGTTATGAGTGATACTCGAGAACGCTGAAGGGCAAAGAAAAACTGAAGGTGTAGTCGACGTCTCATACATCACTGGACTCCACTTTGAGAGCTGTGGCTCAACACCACCCATCAGAGGAAAGGAACACCCATAGGATGACTGCTGTTCAGATATTATTTGGGTGGTGCACACATTAATGGTCTGGCGGTGTGTTGCTGTACTCAGAGTTTTTCAGGTGCGGTAACGTTTCTGGGGTTTTAAACACATTAATGTCACTGCTGGGTAGAGAAACAGTCCATCAACTGAAAATCTCCAACCAACAGCAGTACTGTGTTTAAAAACTGACATTGATGAATGATAGACGATTAACATGAAGTGCATGGGAAAAGAACGAGCTTTAGTCTCTAATAGTACACCAACAAGGTGGAGTGTCTAAACGTTGCGTCACTGACTCACTGATCTCATTGTGATTCCTTTCCAACAGAGTAAATTAGGACAGAAATATAGTGACATGCTGTATTCACAGTCGGTAAATCGCAAGCCTCCGACCTGACACACTAACCAGTAAGTGTACATTCTCAATAAACTAGCAACTCGGTATATGAATAGCATGTACTGCATACTCAAGGTTACGTTACAAACCTATTTCAAAACAGGAAACCATCAAGATTTATTCAAGCAAGTCAGATTCACTAACAAGGAATGTAACCTGGCATTTACTCAGAGTAACATAAAAACTGAATTTAATATACGATGTGCTTTTATGTCCCATTATTTGGACTCTCGCCAATGTAATAGGAGCTCAAAGCAATCAGCACATGGGTAAATGCATTGTTTCAGAGGGCCTGTCCTGGACTAAAGTCAGCACTGTCCAGGATCCCAGCATGTAATCATGGCTGGAAGACCACAGGCGATGTAACAGTGCTACAGTCACTATACAAACTTTCCAAGGCTTGACTATAAAAGATCTGAAAATAGAGAGAGTCTGAGAGAGAGAGTGATAAGGATGGTGACTGTGAGAGAGACTGATGGAAGCCAGGGATCCGGTCTGGAGCGCAGAGACAATAGGCAAAAAATGTGAATGGATAAGATTAATATAACTCTGCCTTTTGTAAAACAACCCTGAACCAAAGGTTTAGAAGGCCAAACGCACCTCGGATTCTATGTCACCAATCAGAACTGTTGCAGTCAAGTATGCCCAGAGAAGAACGAAGACGAGTTACAGTCTCTAAGTGCTAAATTTCGCTGGAGGGCCACGGGGAAATCAAAGCTCCTAAAATGGAGCGCGAGTTTACAGACAGGCCCGAGTCCCAACAGATGGCCGAGTGTGTACTTTCTCCATGTCCGGATAGAGCTGCTCTCATTACACCAACTCCAGCACAGGCGAGCCCACCGAGCACTCCTTTAGTGAAAATAAACATTCATTAGGGTTTCCTCCACCTAGCAGCCTCAAATGATACAGCTGGGACCACTCCGAGTTCAGCCAAGGCACGAGATAGACCTTGATACAGGAGTAGCTTGAAAGAGCATGGAGCAAGAATGAAATTATTTGGACAGTGGATTAGTTTGGCTCTACAGTTACAGTGCCATTAAAGTGGAGTAAGCCAGATGGTGGAATAAGGAGGGTACCAGTTACCAGGATTTACTGGATTTACCATTCACTGGACTTTAAGGGGTAATAGAATAAGGAGGGGACTGGATTTAGCAAATCTTGTGTTCGCAAGATACTGGAGTAAGGAGGGTATTGGATTTAGTGTCAAACTGAACTTGACAGAGTACTAAATTGACAGGGGCACTGAATTTAGCAAATCTGGGGTTGGTAGGATACTAGAGTAAAGAAGGTGCTGGATATACCAAGAACTATGGTTGGTTGGGTATTAAGGTTAGGAAGACACTGGATCTAGATTGTCCTGTAGTGTATTTAGAAGGTCCTCCATTTACCAGACAGGATTTGTCAAGGTATTGCATTTAGAAGAAACTGGATTAACTACCACATTGGAGCATGTACACATTGACTGTTACACTACCACTGGATGGGTACAGAAGTTAGGATACTACTGAAATTACCACCACTCTGGAGTTGGTGGGGTGCTAAATTTAAAAGGTCTTGCACTCATTACCATGTTGGAGCTTGCAGGATATTGACGTTAGAAGGTTCTGGATTTATCACAGTTTAGAAGCGCTTGAATTCATTACCACACTAGAGTTGGCAGGGTCCTGGATTTACAGGGTCCTGAATTAGTGTTACATTGGAGTTGGCAAGGTACTGAATTTAGAAGGTCTTGAATTTATCACTACACTGAAGTTGGCAGAGTGCTGGTTTTTAGGTCCTGCTCCAGTGATTTAATGCCATGCTGAAACGTAAGTAGACTTCTAGAGGCAGTGGATTTCTCAGTGTTGGAGTTGAAGTAATTTTTTAAAATTGCAGGACCCCTCCCTTCCTCGTCATACTCTGTCTAGTTCCATTATTCTCTGCTGTTTTCCTAACCCCTCCTCCCCAGCCTACAGTCACCTCTGCTCCACTCTCGCTTCTGTACAACTTCCATCTGTACAAACCCAAATTTTACAAGCATCTGAGGACAGCCGCACAAACCTCAGTCTCCTTTTCTCACTCTCCCTTATTCGCTCCCCCTGTATCAATCTTACCACCATCCATTCATTCCTCAACTGTTTTAATCAGCTCTGTCCCTCATTGGCCCTTCTGATGAGTCAGGAGATTCAGGAAGATCAGGCTGAGGCGATGATCATTTATCTTGAGGTAAACCTGCTGAGTATTTGCTGGAACAACGTGAAGGCGCAAAAGCTTCCAAAGGAAACCTTCTCTTTCTTCCCCGTCTCTCCCTTTCTTTCTTTCTTTCTTTCTTTCTTTCCATATTAGGGCTGGCCATGCTCCAAAGGAACACTTTGTTTCCCCTATGGTCTTTTTGAGGTCAGGCAGTAATGGTAAGGTGTGTTGAGGATACACAAAGGTGATGGATGGGCTCCAAAGGGACTAATAACCTCAAGATCTCAAATGGTTCCCTAAGCCCTGGGGTCCTACTAAAAATTTGCACTTTGAGGGTGTGGACAACGTGCAGACATCAAGCGCTGTCCTTGGATTCTCGGGTGTAAATGGGTCGAAAAACAAAGGGTTCAGGACACAGTATCATCAAAATGTTGATGTGTCATTACTCAACCAAGTGCTGGATGCACGATTAGTGAAATTGAATTTTCTATTCAAAAAGACGAATGAAATTCGTTTTGCCACTCCCTTCACCAAAAGAGAATTGGCACAAAATCATTCCAAAGGAATAAAAATAATCCTATTTGAAATGGTGCACTCAATCTTCGGGGGTAAACAGGTTTGAAAATTTGGGATTTGGGAGTACAAATAGTATTCCATGGCGAAAGCAACTCCTTATAGCCTAGGCAATACTTTTATATCCCTTAACCTATGATGTAAGCTAGAGGTGAAGATCGCTAATCAGTTATACACCACTAAATGAGCTATTATACTGATTTGGTTCCATATACTGTAAGTTGCCAAAATCTGCCTTAATAAACTTCATAACTCATCTTTTTCTCCATCTGTGAATTACCTTAGCCACGTAACATCGCAAAGGAGGCTGGGTAAAAGGCCTCCTTTGATCAGTGAAGATTGCATCTCAAAATCATTCATTAATTAAGGAATAAAATGCTTCAGCACATGTTGTTACAGATGCATAATCGATGATTGGATGGTGCGATGAAGCAGAGTTACTGTTACCACAGCAGCATTTGCCAACACTAACAACTTTTTCATTATTAAAGAAAGACACATTGGAATTTTTTTTTTTGTCAATTTATAGTTATATTTAATGCTGTGGAACGTCCTCGGTAAGTTAGTTACTGTTATCATTTTACATTATAGCAGCTATAAAGAATTTTCTCTGATTAAGTTAATAAGATAAAAAGTGTAGCTTGATATGTTATTGTTGGAAAACTTAAATTTACAGCTTTAATTCTGACTTTTTACAAAACGCTGACACCAGAGACTCCTTTCAAAAACGGTTGCTACCATGAAAGTGAAATTTGGACACCCTTGCATGGTTGTACCTCCGGCTGGAAGAGGATGATGAAGGTAACAGGGCTATTGATGAAGCTGCCTTGTTTATTAGGGGTTTACTGCTGGTTCCCTACCGAGTGCCCCTAAATAGCCTCGTCTCACACACACACACACACACACACACACACACACACACACACACACACACACACACACACACACACACAAAGTACTGAAGTCTGAGTCCGTTATCTTGTTAGGGAACACACGCACACTTAACTCAAACACAGTAAGGCACATTCATGCATATACACACACCAAAGGAAAGCCTGGACATGGTAGCTTGTTAGTGAATACACGCACACCCACTCACACACTCATTACAGACCTACACACACATACACCAGAGGAGAGCGGTGGACCGTCCCAGCCGTGGTGGCGCAGTAATCGAATCAGTTTGTTATTGCAAAGATGGAAATGTGTTTTTATTCAGGCCCGTTGCCAGGATACCATTTTTATTATGGCTAACACAGAGAATTGTGATTTCTTTTTCATTCACGTGGATCTATTTCAGAACATAAACACTCATGCGGTGTGTATGTGTGTGTGTGTGTGTTTGTGTGGGAATGTCTTGGGGGTTGGCTAGTGGGTTGGTAGGGTAACTGAAAGCTGTGGTCACACAGACACACACACACACACACACACACACACACACAGAGCGTTGCCGTGGTAACCAGTTGGTGGCCAGCACGTGTCACAGCCGGAGCTTTTCCCCGGCGGTCTTCCTGAAAAAACTTTCCCTGCAGAAACTCAAGTCAGGAAAGTCTTACTTCAGCGCTGAAAAATGTGCCCGTGTTTTTTTTTTTTTCTTTCCCAAGCCACATCATTACCAATCAAAATAGCTTTGCAGACATTTCAAAACTACAATTTGTAGCGGAGCCACGTTAACCGTTCCATTAAAGAACCACAAAAAAGAAGCGCCGTCTTTTCCCGCTCTTATGACATTATTATTATTGTGTGCTTTTGCTCGGACAGAACGCAGCATGCTGGAACGACGAATACCTGCGCTGGTGTTCTTCATCTTAAAGAGTTCTGTACGCTTTAGGGCCAAAAATCCTCCCGCTCTGGATGGAGGAACTGGTTCTCGGTCTTCTTTTTCCTTTACCTTTCACTCGATTTCTCCTTGCCCTTCTTTTTATTTTCCTTATCTAATATCTAACCAGCCAAAACTGAAATGTACACAATTTCCCCCTTATCACACATGTACTTGACTCGACTAGCCTCGGTGTCTCAAATCTTTACTCCTGCAGTGGCTCTACAGGCCTAACGCTGCTGAGGGAAGTTCACGGATACCAGTCTAACCTTGTGCAAACCATATACCCAGATCATCACACTCGCCTCGGACCATGCAGAGATGTCTCGGTATCTCAGTCAGACTTGATGAGTTGGTTTCTGACATATCACACTCGCAAAAAAGGGTTCGAACCTGTACCTTTCCTTGCTGCCGAGGTGATTCACTTATCTTTTATACCTATAATATGTCTAATATCTTGCAACTGGAAATGTAAACACGGTGAACTTTTAAGCTATCGAAGGTACCATGGTCACTGTTTAAAGTAACGCTTTAACGGTACACATTTCTTGGTAAAATACACAAGTGTAAGCTTGAAGGCACGGCCCCAGTGCCAAACAATGGTACCTTTTAGTACCCTTTTTTTCTAAACATCCCTGACTCATCACTGTTATCTATAAAAATAGACAAAATGACCTTACAGAATACAAGTAGTGGCCTCATGTAAAATGACTTGGAGATATTATATAGTTCTGGTATTATTTGATTTATATACAGTATGTAGAAATTGTATACTACAGTCAGCCAAATCATTTCTGACACGCTGTTTGAACAATGCTGAACCATTAGCTTCCCTTGCTTTTGATTAACTTTTGCCGCAAAGCTCAAAGAACAAACTACAGCGGGATTATATTTAAGAGGAAATCTGTTTACATTTCATTTTTTCACTGTATATACGGCATAACAATCTGAATGGACAATGTCTAAATCTGAATTTGTATGCTTCTGTTTAAATTTGTAAGATTTGTAGTTGAATTACAGCAATATGATATTGTACACCACATGACCTGAATGAACACGTGTGCAAGGTTTCACATTCAGTTTTCTAACAACTGTCACATTTCTCATTCCTTACGGGAATTATTCCGTTAAAGGGACTTTGTTTTTGTCTTGAAAGCACGTGACCGCTACCTTCTAGCTTTCTGTACAGCAAAACCTCCGTAAACTCACGATTAGTGATCCCTTCGAAACCCATCTCCAATGATTTCTTCATCCATGGGTCATAAATGTAAGCGCTGAACAAAATATGCCTCATCTTTTGTTTTCTTCGTGGCCGCGCACAAAGCGGCCCAGGCCGGTACGGGTCCGTTACGCACGGAATCACACATGGATTGGTCAAAAGAATCAAAATCCCTGGACAAAATATCTTCAATTTCAGGATACAATTAAAGGTCTAGGATGTCACCGGATTGTTGCGGATTGTTTTTGGAATATCGATGACTCACTACTTTTCGCAGAGGATTCTGGGAAAAGTGAGCCAGCCCCTTCAAGACTGTCTTCTTTCTCTCTTTTGATCTCAATGACAGCTTCCAGTGCGCTAATCCCACTCACAATCAGAACCACGCCCAGATGATGAGTGATGAAGAGGTGAAGAAGCTCGGCGTAACTCCCACTGACTCCGCACACGTACAGACAGGTCTCCCGATTACGATGCAACGCTGTCCGGCCTCGCACTTAAACGGATCGGAGGTGCAACTTAAGCATGGATTACGGCCCGGAAAACCAGCTTCCTGGAGTTTTCCATAAAGTCTTTGAAGTAGACCGGACCTGGACTTCATGGTAACCACACAGAAGTTCATTTATAACTGCAGGAGTACGTCGTAAAGAGAAAAGGTGAGGAAGAAACATTTAGCGAGGCCACAAAAATCTGATTCAGCGCTGGGAGAACTCTGGGATTACGGAAAAATCCGGATCATGGTACTGAATATCGATAAAACTACATTGAACAATATAAAAATAAGAGTACACTACTACTACTACTACTCCTCTTATTATTATTATTATTATTATTATTATTATGAAAAAGAAGAAAGCAAAAAAATACAAATTGCATTTCGACTCCATTGTGTGAATGTCTACATGTACAAAGATATTCTGTATCAGGTGCATGACGTCTGTGTGCATGTGTGTGTGAGAGAGATATTTTCACTAAATTAACGCAGGTCTTTCCCATTGCAAACTAACTGTGTCAAAGGTGATGTTCTGTGAATCAAGTGAGTCATACAACACTCTCACTCTGTCTTTCTTTCTATCTCTCTCTTTCTCTCTTGTGTCTGCACAAGCTGAGTCAGCCATCGCCATTACAAAAGAGAGAGAGAGAGAGAGAGAGAGAGAGAGAAGGAGGGGGAGGTATTAAGGAAGGAGGGAAGACTGCAGTAGAAGTGTTTGCTCGTAGCTCCGCTCCTTCTCCCCCACTTCCTGCCTCATTTTTTTTCCCTCGACCATATGGAAATCTCAGGATATGAATTCCTGCATATCAGGGCTGTGAATCTTTGGCTCAGCGCTCTCTTCCGTACCTGCAACTGAACGGACTCAAGTTTAGCTTTGCGATGAAGGTTACAACTGATGCCCTGAGACAGAAATGAAATGTCTTGCCAAAAATGAAAACCAATCACGCAGTGAAAAAAGAAAAAAAAAAAAATCAGAAACAGAAAGAAAACATTTCCGCAGCCTCTCGTTAAGTTCGTAAGGCAAAAAAAAAAAAGGCGGATTGTCACGTGACTGAGAAGCGTAAACTCTGGAGACTCCTTCTGTAAATGCGAAACAAACTTCTCCTTACAGGCAAATTAATCAACACCTTCTGACCAATCAGAGTTGAGAATCCAGCAGCGCCGTGATACTCAATGAGGGGGTATAAGACGATTTACCAAAAGGGCAAAAAATGAACCACAACGCTGGAAAAGGTAAATTCGCAGACATATCGTAGACGTCTCAAAGCTGTAACACGCAACAACAAAGTGCTAATGTTGCTCATTTAACACAATGCTAAAATCTTGAGGTCATGCTAGGCTTTATGCTAGGCTAAACCAGTAGGCGTACTTCTAAGTCTACGCTACTTAATAGCTAACAAAACCTCGTAGCGTCAAAAAACTTGCTAACTGGCTACAAAGGATTCTGTCCCTTATATTTGTAAAATTTACCGATAGATCCGTAATTAATTCATGTTTTTCTAATGCCGTTTATAATCTCTGCATTGAACAGGCAAGCTGGTGGATTTGCCCGAGGCGGCGCTTGCGGTGAAGGCCGTGACTGGGAATCGTTCTTCATCAACGTCTAACTAAATAATGAAGAGCTGTCAGCAGACGGCCACCTTTAATTATGACAAGCAGCCACGAGGGCTACGTTCCCATGCCAGCCGAATGCACCTGTGCCATTAGCATATGAAATAACGCCACTGACACAAAAAACAGAGGGAAGGTTTGTTTACTGAAGATTAGAAACAAGGAAGGCTCGGCATAATGAACTCCCACTCCATGTGGAGAACAATTAGCTATACACGGCCCGTCTTTGTGTCCCGGAGTGGCTCAGGGACAATCCTGAGACGGCTGGTGGGAACTCGTAACGTGGGAAAGACGCAAGAAAGCTTTAACATTAAGCTTAACCTCGAGTCAAGTTATAGAGGAAAAGGTGGTTAACCCATGTTGAAGTGCAATTAGTCTTGCAAATAGCAAATAAAAAAACTTCCTTCGAGTTCATGATCTGGATAAAATCACCAAAATAGTTTTTAAATCGCTTTTTGCGGCAACTTGAACGTCTCTACTCCAAATCACTTGAGCGGATTTTTCTTCGCACGGGGAGATATTGCAGACCTCACCAGGATAGCACAAAGATAAATACGGGTGTCTGAAACCCTTTTAGTAGAGGAGCAGGATGCACGACGTCAGCGTTCAGAACAATTCCCTCCTGTTCAGTCTGCTTTAATGATAGTGTTGTCTTCACCTCTGACAGGAGCAGGTTGTTTTGCACTGACTTAAAGGCACACTGTAGGTGTCACCTGAACCTGTTCACCCCGTCCACACACACACACACACACACAGCAGTGCTGCAGGCAAAAAAAAAACCCCGAGGCCCTGTGTGGGAACGGATCAGAGAACAGCAGGGTTACAGCCGTTTCCTCGAACAATGCCATCGCTCTGATCCAGTCGCACTGCGCTGACCGTTCCTGCGCCGCCTCAGACGCTCACACAGAGGCTCTGTGTCCAATCGATACCACTCCCAGTGAACCTGAGCTCCGCATGCCTTTCTATATTCCGCTGGAGTATTACACGGTGTCGGGTTACGGCTTTCTAATGCGCTGCGCTCTGTTTTAACGCCCCCTGTGACATGAACGTCTGAGTCTGCTCACAGTTCAGTGCTTTCTGTGAACCAAACCTGATATTCACCTCCTCTGCTGACTAATCTGGCTAAACGACGAGGAAAGATGAAGAAAATTATAACATTTAGTCAGGTCTCCTAACGTTCCAAATCTCTGACATCGACATGTGCAATGGATTGCATTCGATTGGACAGACGTGCGGGTTTTCCCGGTTCACTAAAGAAAAAGAAACTCCACCCTGAAGCACGTTAAATGTTTATATTGAAATATTTCTTGTGTGCTCAGAGAATCTGCGGCTAATCTGTTACCTGGCGGTGCGTTTTTGTTATTCCTGCGAGACGTTAGCGGATGTGCACTGCCATAGAGAAACATTGTTATTGCTAGCGCGGTTACATTGGCGTTTAGCATTAGGAAACAATCTCAAACCTAAATGGTCAGATTTCACAGTTGGCTCCTAAAGACAAAAGAGCAAGAAGTACCGGGGACGTCGCTGGATTCGGAGGCCCGGAATGCGATGCAGAGAGTTACAGCTAGAGACTCGGCTCAGCTAGTTAGTGATCTACAAAATGACGAGCGGAATGTAGCGTTCGCATGAAAGCTGAAGCTCTGGAAGCTGATCTGTTTCAGCAGAGTGTACAGATGAGGAGCTGAGAGTGCTGGACAGGATAGGGGACTAAAGCGCCGCTGCATCGCTCTCTAACGCAAACCAAGCTAATGAATGTAGCTACTTAATTCACTTCATTTGATATCAATTCTTAGCTAACATTGTAAAGAACGAGTCACACGTGAACACACGTGCCACTCATTAAACCAAGGGAACGTAAACAGTACTGAATAAAATGGCAGCCGTGATTGATTAATACCAAGCATGTTGTTCATTTCAGTATCAGAATCTGTAGCAAAAATAAATAAATAAATCCTACTCATGACAACAGCTTGGACTGATCACAGACACAATGCTGGAGTTATACGGAGAGCCCACGATATGTAAGCGCAGTATGATTGCTAACAGGTGAGCGTCATTAGTAATCATGTGACCGTGTGGGCTGACTTGAGGCAGAATCTGAGCGTCTTTAACCTTTTAAGCAGTGAACTGTGTTAAATGCAAAGCACAAGCTCCACTTTAAGCAGGCCAGGAAAAAAGGCATCCATTACAGAGGATCAGAGAGGATCGCCTGGTCACTGACAGCCCAGTCTCGCTTCTCTGCGTCGAGCTCCACATGGTCATGATGCCCAGGTCACAAAGGTCATGACCTTTTGACTTCTAGTGCACACTGTTAAGTACAGGATAGACTCAGCACTCAATACGGCACCTGTTACGCTCAGGGTTCCAGTTTACCCTGGAAAGATGACATACTCAGCACTGCACACACACACACACTCCTACACCAATCAGCGTTTCAAACCATTTCTCACCAAACACTTTGGGTTTATTAAATACGCTTTCAGAGTCGCAGGGCTTATGGCTCCGAGCGAAAGTCTCCCGGGCCGTTTGTGTAAATTGTAGCCTCCGACAATTTTGGATATGGTCTGGATAATCAAATACTGCTGCATATTCAAGCGTGAAAATGGCTTAAGTAAGGACTAAAACATGGCAGAATGAGCTGTTATATGGAAATAATCAGTGACGGAAGTTTATTACATAGCGTACGTTCCGCAGCAGTTAGCCAATGATTACAATACGCTAAACAGTCGTTCCCTCACCAGCGTCTCTCTTTTTTTTTTGTCTCTCCTGAAGTATAGAAGACGAAAAAACACACTTTTGGCTTGTCAATGTTACCAGGAAACCTGGTAAAGGCTGTGTGACAGGACCAAAATCTCATATACCGATATATTCATATCCATTTTCAGTAAATTTTAAAAATAAATGAATGAAAAAATAAACAAACAAATAATTAGATAAATAAATAAATAAGCAAAATAAACAAGCTCAGGCAAGAATTTCGCACTTTCAGATGATGAAAATAATCAGAAGAGAGTTAAATAATAAGAATACGTCTGGTGTGTTTTTTGATAAGGTTGTTGATAACAGCTGTAACATCGTTACCGTTAGCTGTCCAGCGTTTTCTTTAAAAAATGGCTATATACCGAAAGAAAATGTGTTGTTCCATAATAATAATATATCTAATCCGCAGCTAATAGGCAGGCCTGTGGTAACGTGGCCTTAGCAGTGCCCAGCAGCCAGGCACTCGGAACAACAGTCCAAAATAAACCGTCTACATGACCAAAAACATTGCCGTAAAGATTGTGATTTGCGACACAACAAAATAAACGATCAAAAGACCATAATATGAAACAAAAGACATTTTTCCATCGTAACACGATATATATCATCATCATATCGCCCTGACACTGGAGACTCCTTCCAATAACGTTGGTTTATTAATTAATGGCTTCTCACGGAAAACGCTGCTATTTTAACAATTACGAATGTTTCTGATCTGATCATGTGACGCGTCCGCCATAGAAGCCCCTGTTTGAGATGTTTCAATAGAAACAATAACACAAGCGCAACGCCACGGTATAATCTGTATTACAGTGCACACACTACCACATCACCACTGCTCCTATGTCTTCTGTTTGATTGACAGGGTAAATGGCTGCCAACACTTTCTGCTTAGCAACATAGGAGCAGGAGTCAGTAATTATAGACCTGCACAGTGACCCATATGGATGGAACTGATAAAATGGTCGATACGTATAGACACGAGGTAGATGTACCTATTAACCAGCGTGTATCCATAAATAGCCATAGCAGAAATTCTCATTCTCCCGCCAGAGAATTCGTCAGCAGCCAGCTATTACTGCACGTCTAAATACTAAATAATCCCTGCTGCGTCCTATTATCAGAGCTTTTCCACGAAGGCTTATGCGCTTTCTACAACGTTCGTAGTGCAGATTTGCTAAAGCCAGGCTATTGGGACAGGAAACTTGCTGGCAATGATATCCTACCTTAATCTTTCCAGGACTAACTGCCCCAAAGAATGTTCAGGGCCTGATGGGATTTCCCTCTTTGTTTAGCACAGCAGAAAAGCAAAGCAAAGCCTCCAAGACATTTCAAATTAAAGCACATAAACAGTTTTCAGGACCAGCTTATTAAAGGAGTTATACTGCGGTTTCTAACCTGATCTCTCCGTCACATCTGTATTGTATGTTTAATTAGGACAGGCAGGAATTTCAACAAAAAACCAACAATGACAAACAACTGTTTATGCCAATATATGAAGTCTAGGGGCAGTTGCTCTGATAAGCATTTAAAATATGTGATATTGCAAGACAAATTCGAAACACAACTGTCTTAGCAAGGCTGCTCTTTTTGAATTGCATCCAACTTTACAACACTGGAGCAATATAAATATAAAGACTTATTTACGAAATGTAACAACCGCCCCATGGCGTCCATTATAAGTAAATGTGCGGTAAAGAGGTTTTCTGTTTTTTTTCCTCTCAGCGCATGGAAACATAGACTTTCTCATCTACAGATGATGTAAATTCCATCTTAAGATTACATTAAAAAAAAAATATATATATATATATTTTAGCCTGCAGAGTCAGCACAAGCTGTTAGACCTGTTATTATTTAAATGCTTCTGTCAACACAGTATCACCAACCTGAGCTGTAAATTGCACCAATCCCTGATTGAGACTGTTAACAGAAATTCAAATAGTAGATAGAGCTTTAAGTGCTTTTTAAAACATGCTCTGCACACTGCGCTCTTTGTCCTCCTTGCCAACAAAGTCACGCGTGAGGCTCAGCGTATAAATACGAACTAGAAAATCAGCCTGAGGTGCTGCGTCTGTGGCCAAGCGTTAAGTGCCAAACAACGGGGTGAGAAAGAAGGTAATCCAGCGGCGTTCGCAGCCACATCAATAATGAACGCTCTGAAGCCAAGTGTGTCCCGTCACAGTGTCTCAGCAGCTATTTAAAACCTGACGGGGTAACCAGCACACCAGACACTCTGGAATAAACCTCAAATTGAGATGAACTGCATCTTTAAACTACGGACGGTGAAAAAACACGACCGTTCGCCTTTGATATAAAATACACGTTATATGGAAATGTAACTGAACTGAACCATGTGATTGATAATTATGATAATAATCTTTTAAAAGAATGCTGGCTAAAAAACACTGCACAATACAGAAATCAAATGCATGAGAAATTACTTCCCCGTGGCACACCGAATCAAAATCAGATCAAATTACAAGTCTTGAAAGGAGATCTATTGTTCTTGATCATTTCAATAAAATAATGTAGAACTAATTTAAATAAGAACTCATTTTAGCAGTCGTTTATTTATTTTAATACTCAGGCTGATTATTTTTTAACCATTTAAAGTGAATATTCTTTTAATCTGTCTGTTTAGGATGCTATTTTATTTATATTTGTTTATTTCTTATGTCATTTTATTTCTCATACCATTTTATCGAAGACACGTCACTTTAGTCACAGTAGTTGTAAATTGTAAATACACATTTCTTACTATTTTCATTTAAATAATGGGCTTGTTTCATTTAAAACCAGCTCAAAAGTCATAGGTTAATGCTGCACTGCGACGAGAGTCAGTTCTTTTATAACTCTAAATCGTTTTTTTCCACTCTGTCAAAATAGGTTCAGTAAGACTTCTCAGTTTCTGCTCTCAGTGTGCGCAAACTTAAATCACGACCAAGCGGTATTGTTTCAATCTCTGCTGGAAAAACTCTCAGTAACACAAAGCAGGTGATCGGACTAATTCCCAATGAGCAGCACTAATTAAATGGGGTGTAAAATGGTGGGCTAAGAGCAGTTTATGCAGAGTACTTGGGCCCTGGGGCTTGTGTGTGCGTGTGTGTGTGTGTGCGTGTGTGTGCGTGTGCGAGTGCGAGGTCAGACCCGGGTGGGCCGACAGGGTACTTGAAGGGGGCAAGCTGCTTCTCTGACTTCATCTTCCTTTTTACTTAATTACATCAGGCCTGTAAGTGAATTTGGCTCGAGCTCCAGGCCCACGGACAACACAGCTGTAACTCTGGAGAAATAAACTAGGTCTGCCTCGCTTCTTCTCAGTCTCTCTCTCTCTCTCTCTCTCTCTATGCCAGTGGACACAGATCAGAAGAGACCAAATCAAATTAAATCTACTTTCAAACAGAATGAATAATTGATCAGTTGAAAAGGAGGAGGATACAGAGCCGTTTAATTATTTAAAGATCAGAACTGAATTTTGGGACTTTGGTGACTCCCGTTTGCCCCACTTAAGCACTTTTATTAAAAAGCAGGACTCTTTAGGAGGTCATAGTCACTAGCTCGCTGTGTCCGCACAAAGGGAATGTGTTATGTTACAGATCACCTCGGTGATAGAGAGCAGATATCCAAAAACATTACGCTTATCCAACAGCTGAAGCCTATTTAACACTTTTTAACCTGACAGTAGAAGAAATGATCTATAAAATTCTACAAGTTTGAACAGAACACCAGCATATTTCTACTGACAGTGCAAATGTAATAAGCAAATCTGTGTTGTCTTGCATAATTTATGCAAGCTAAATGCTTGTTTCAACAATTTTGTGGGGCCCCAGAATGGCGCAACAGCAAGCAACTAAGCATGATGCTGTAAAGCGACAAACCCAAATGACTGGCTCAAACGATTCCTCTGACCAATCCTATGGTGTGTGTGTGGTAGATCAATCCTATGGTGTGTGTGGTAAATCAATGCTATGGTGTGTGTGGTAAATCAATGCTATGGTGTGTGTGTGGTAGATCAATCCTATGGTGTGTGTGGTAAATCAATGCTATGGTGTGTGTGTGGTGAATCAGTCCTATGGTGTGTGCGTGATAAACCAGTCCTATGGTGTGTGTGTGTGGTGAATCAGTCCTATGGTGTGTG
>JAQQZX010000040.1:2666353-2680801 GCA_030068355.1 Notoglanidium maculatum
TACGGTGTGTGTGGTGGACCAATCCTACGGTGTGTGTGGTGGACCAATCCTACGGTGTGTGTGGTGGACCAATCCTATGGTGAATGGTGTGTGTCGGATCCCAGGTACATGTAAGGACTGTGTAAAATCTGCTTTTCTGTTCCCACAGGGGAATATATCTCTGATCAGCTAAAGAAGGGAGGAATGCTATCCTTCTCACCCAGAGAGCGAGACAAATTATGCTCTCTAGGACTCCTGGCCGCAAATAGCTGTGGTAACATTGGGATTTGAACTTGTCATCTTCTGATGAAAA
Organism: Notoglanidium maculatum; assembly: GCA_030068355.1. NCBI lineage: Eukaryota > Metazoa > Chordata > Actinopteri > Siluriformes > Auchenoglanididae > Notoglanidium > Notoglanidium maculatum. The sequence goes on from JAQQZX010000040.1 coordinate 2,666,646, forward strand.
GGTAAACACTTGGACAAACTCTGCATTCTGCAGCTCAGAAATCCTTTTCAAACGACGCAAACCTGACATATCTCTCATCTCTCCTTAGCTATGGCCAATTACACAACGTGCTAGTACGCTAATCTTCATAATCCGGGCTCTGCCACAACAAGGCATCCGCTAAGAGCTTGGCAACAAAGCTGCTTTAGTCTCTTTTCTTCCTCTCCCTCCCTCTGAAGCTTCAGAGAGAGACAGAGAGAGAGAGAGAGAGAGAGAGAGAAAGGGGAACCCCCCCTTTGAATGGATTGCAGTTGCCTGCATTTGTAAGCATGCCGCTCTCGGACCTGGCGTAGGTGAGCGCTCGCTGAGAGCTGGCAAACCGCTTTGCTGCAGATTTGTATGATCAAAACAGGCAACAATTCTATTTACTTTGATTCGAATGGCCTCTGTTAGCCCGAGGCTTCTTCTGTGTCCTCCTTTGACTTTCCTCTCCACCGCCTCCTCAGAGACTAGAGGCTTGTTTTTTTCCTACACAGCTTTGCTTGTGGATTTTATTCCAGTGACATGCACAGCCGCTTCCAATTGATGAACATTCTTCCACTGGCATATATTAACGCCACTAATCTCGAGAGCAAAAGCATATATGCTTCCAAGAAAAGTATAAGATCTGGGTATTCATCTTCCCAAAGAACCCCATGAAGATAAACCTCTAATGGATACCACATCTTGGTACCAGCTCTGGTTTTTGAAGAATGTCTTCTCAGAGGTGCTAACGAGGCTAACATAAAAAAGGACGCAGAAAGCACAATTTTGCTGCAAATACACTAGCGTGAATGAACAAGGCTGAATAACTAGCTGGCTAGTCACTGCGGAACATGAGCAGAGTCTCAATTTGCATCATATTATTATGCATTTATTTTAACAGTAGCAATCACAACTTTGCTCCTCCAACATTAGCCATGTTTGCTAGCAGGCTAGTCAGCTGCTAGTACACTAGCTCATATTTGATACACAAGTAGGATCTCATTCTGTGAGTTATTTAAAATATTTTTTGAATCACTAGCAAAAAAAAACAAAAACCCAACATTAGCACAGTTAGCTAGAGGGCTAGTTAACAGCTAGTAAACATTTCTCACTCACATTAGTTACGCTAATAGCTAATCATGCTGGGTCTGTGGCTAAATATTTCCTGAAGGTTTCAGTTTTTTTAATGGAATAAGTGCTGACGTAACAAAACATTAATCCTGAGATGTCATCAGAATTAGCGTGAAAAGGGTGTTTAGCATTTATGAATGACATTTTTGAGTGGAGGGATACAGTTTAAAAGCTCTGCTATTAGCAGAGCGTCAAGAGTGCTAGCATAGGTGGGAAATTAAATGTGAAAATCAGTGATGAGTTAAATTACGAGGCAATAAACAGAGGACAGGAGAGGAGAGGAGAGACGAGCTAGTTCTGCTACAGCAGTCAGATAAGGTCACAGCTCAACATTGACATCCTCTTCCATTTACAACACTGCACTGCTGAGCTACAACACTAATTCTTACAGATCTCTGTCTGGGCCTGTAATGTGCGCTCTCTCTCTCTCTCTCTCTCTCTCTAACACACATACACACACCCCTCTCTTCTGTCCTGCATGCTCTCCATGCCTTTCAGCTGCTGACGTCGGTTGATTTGTGCCAACATGTGCACTTGTCTTCTGCAGTATGGAAGGAAAACATACCTCCACACACACATGAGGCGAACAACGGGATGCACTTAAAACCTCACCGTAAAAAAAACAAAGCCGATATGAATAGCACACTGTGTTCTGTCCCGAGGCTTTTCCACCTTCCATAGCAAGACATGACAGAAACAGATGAGCGCATTAGACATGGTTAGGTCAACAAGGAGAAAACAGAAGGATGAGAAGAAGAGCTACAGGGTCAACTTTCCTTGAAACGAGCCATGATTAGTACCACCTTATTATACACATTATACACTCACACCAGCATATTAGCCCTATTTCAAACTCTGCTGAACGTGCAGAAATGGTGGTTCTAGACCATCTCAGCAGGCTAGGGGCATTTGTTCATTGTTCACCTTTATCTAAAAGGAAAGGTGCAGAAAGGTGACATTTTTGGTTTCTCCCATATCACCATAGCAAGGGGTGATAAGTCATAAACGCTCCAGCTAAGGTGGTGCTTCTGGAGCTGATACAAAGCCCATACACCAGTCCATACACAGCTCACATTTCTATATGTGTTTAAGAACTAATAAATAAATAAATATATAAAGAAAGAAAGAAATCTTCCCCTGACTTAAGTAAAGGACGCAAACCGCTACCATTTTAACATCCTGTAAATCTTACATTTGCGAAAAAACCATTACTTGGCTCATCAAGACCGCCTCCAAACCTCCAGTTAGTCATGTTGCGCCAAGAAGCAAACCTGATTGACTAAATGAACTCAATTCCAAGTGTAATTGTGTAGCTGGGAACTATTTATTACATAATTACATGCTTTTGGAAAACTGTGATCCATCATACAATCACACATTGTGGTACTATTACAAACCTGTCAATAAAGCATGCATCTCGTCGCCCGCGCGCTGTTTGTGTGTGTTTTTGTGAGTGGTAAGTGAACCGACAGGATATTTATGTTGTTATCGAAGTCAAAACTAGATCTCCTGCTCTTTATCACACAGCAGATCGATAGCACCACTTCCTCCAGCAATCTGACTGTAATATTTCTTTGTTTTGGAGACGAGCTTGTGTGAAAGGATTTTAACTCATGTCTGGGCTCAGAGCCACTGCGTGGGTCACACATGTCAGAAAGAGAGAGAGAGAGAGCGAGAGAGAGAGAGAGCGAGAGAGACAGAGAGAAATTCAGAAAGTCATCAATTTTAAAAACCTAATTTCACTAAGTGACAAAATAATATATACAAAAAAATATTGATCTGAATTAAACATACATAAATGTGAATACACTGCAATAAAACAGCATGGATGGACATTTCTAATGAAACGTCTCTAATATAATTTGGACATAAAAACACACCATCGCAGCTCCTATAGCAAATCCTCTTTTGTAGTCACAAGCATTAATGCAAATTACTCAGCCGAAGGAAGCTCAGCGGACCAGAAGCTAGCTACGAGGGTATGGACATTCGCTCAAAAAGGGAGAGTTTCCATAGATTTTTGCTTTTTTTTTTTCATTACTCTATCTGATCTGATTAGCAAACTGACAACATGGCTTTTTCAGTGCCAGTCAAAAGCGCTAACGTGAATCGTCACTACTGAACAAAAACAAACAGCCATGAGCGAATCACTAATCGTTAAACATTATTGCATGCCGTCTCCAATTGCAGACGAAAATCCTTGCGCTGGCGCCTGGGATACAGCCATCGTTCAGAGCTGAGAGGAACCAATCAGCGGCTCACGAGCGGACATGTTTGGCTACTATCTAGTTGATTTTTAGAGTTAATACGCAGGTGAAAATCGCCAACCTACAGTCCAGTCATCCTGATTCCTGCCCCAGTGGGCCTCTATATATCTGACAAATAGCCATATTTTTTCAAAGTCGGTCAGTCAAAGTAGTCTACTTAATATTTTGGAGTTGCCCTTGTGTGCCGCTTCAGGAATCTAAATCTATAACGCTGCCTTCCTCGCAGCATCATTAGAGGCACAGTGATGACAGCTAGCCTTAATGTGACGCAGCTTTGCCTCAACACTCCGAGGCTGATTTCCGCCACCAGCTGCCGTTGGTGAGCTTCTGCACATCCACAAGCTCACCTCGGCAATGTGGGAGCGTCTCCAAACGGCTCCTCACGCGCTAGTGTTGACACACTCTAAGCTCACAAAAACCAAGCGTGGGACACGTGTTGTTCGCCGCCCAATTCTGTTAGTGTCCTTTTGTGCCACGGATTAGCCTAGATAAGCATTCCGATGTTTACACAGTGAAGGTTTCCAGTGAAGATACATGACAGAGCCGGTATCAGACTCCAGGGAAAGAGGAAGCAGTGGGAACTTTTAATAATACAGCCTGATACGTTGCGAGTCCTGAGGCTGCGCATAAACAGCCGGCGTGCTCTAAACGCAGAAAAACACACGTGGTTGGCTGGGTGCACAGGTATGCAACAGATTTCATGCCATTTCAAGCAGCAAAGAAACAAAATTAAACGCATAGCTGGAGGCCATTACTCAGTTCCGCGTCAGCCGAACAATGAACAATAGCACACGAATCCCAGCGGGACGCCATTAAGAGCGTGAACTCCGTTTCTGTGTCTTTTTTAAATCTCTCAGACACTTTGCAAAGAAACAACGCAGCGTGCCAACAATTTACAGGGTTCAAAAAAAAAAAAAGAATCCTTACCAGGCATACACGTACAATGATCCAATGCAATACACATAACTAATTGTAGTACGGTACACGTTTATCAATATGGTGTGCAATAAAAATTGAAAAGAAGTTTCTGGAAATTTTCTCTTGTGAGGACACAATATCGTACGAACCGTCATATAAGCATGTAATATATAATATAATGTATTTGTAAGGAATGAAACACATCAAGGTATGACGTTATAGGAAAATAATCAACAGTTATTGTTAACAGACCGAAGTTATTAATGACGTGCAGCGGCACATGCTGAAGTGTTTTTTATTCCTCTTATACCATAACTTTTTGTTATTTGAACAATTCATTGATTAATTAAAGAATGACACATTTACTTTTTATCCATTTATAGTTACATTTAATATCGTAGACGTGAATTCTCGAATCTGGTCGGCCATATGTTGTTGTTTCTATAGTAACAGGGACTAATACGGCAGACACAATAATAATCAACAGATTTTTTTTTTTTTAAACCTTGCTGTTTTGTTGTTTAACAAAGAAAAAAAGTATAATTGTTGATGTTTTTCAACAGGATACATTTACTTAATGTTTATGAAAGGAGCGTCAGCGCCTTGTAACCGTCTTAAAGTTTCCCAGGACAGGAAAGGGTTCAGGACAGCGAAGTTTGCGCTTTCTTTTTTCTCCGTAAAATGACAAGCGAGAACAGGAACTTGTCACACAGACGCTCCACAACATTTAATCTTAATGATAATCCGTTAAAATGTATAACATGTCGTTGCATGTTCTCCCCTGTGTGAGTTTCGTCCGGGTGCTCCGGTTTCCTCCCACAGTCCGAGGACATGCGGATTAGCTCATCTGGCTACTCTAAATTACCCATAGGTGTGAATGTGAGCGTGAATGGCTGTTCGTCCCGCTGTTAGCCCTGGTGCCTGGGTGATACTCTGCCTCTTGTACGGAGTCAGCTGGGACTGACTCCAGCTTCCCCATGACCCTTAACCAATAAGAGCTATAGATAATGGATGGTACGATCATTGACAAATTGCTGTATTATAACACCGTCACAACACAACACGAAATAGAGTACTAAAACATGATATTACATTTAAAATGAGCTATTATACATCATTACAGTATTAAAATCCTTCATAAAGCGATATAACCGTATACTAATTACAGTATTACAATATTACAGTATACAGTCTTACTGTATTACTTTATATTATTGTATTGCAACCTACTTTCTGTCATCCTCTTACATTATGCTTTCAGAATTATTTATAGTAGTCATATTTTCTCAATTAATCATAAAAGGTCTGTTTAATAAGGCCTGCGCGTATATTCGAGCCCGAGTGACCCGACTCAGATAGAGCGAGACCAGCGTAAAGCAGGTGATGTATTTTCTCCCTCCCGCACTCCACTACAGACTTTAGAAGTTTCCCCGCAGCGGAAAGCTCACGGCTCAGCTGAAGCTCCCTCGGGCGCTCACCTTTAACTTCGACGGAAAAAAAGGCCAGTCGCTTATCTTGCAGTATTGGAGAGTCTCCATTACAGCACACACTGGGCCAGCTGCAGCCCAGATACACGCACGCACACACACACACACACACACACACACACACACACACAGAGGAGGAGGAGGAGGAGGAGGACGGTTCAGGCAGAAGCACATAATTCACTGCACTCTGCTCACTGCAGATACACACCACACATTCTTCACTACACAGCGCTCTGCTTATAAAGAATGTTATTCCGCTGATTTCTCCGTTCTGATTGGTCATGAGGGTGTTGATTCCTTTTCTATAACAGCAGCTCTGACAGCAGTTCCAGCTCCAAAAGGTTTATTTTAACGCACTAGTCCTAACACGTCATCATTTCTAGAGTACCAGCTAATACAGAGACTCGAATGACGAACGCTCTACAGAAAACTGTGAATATCATTGATATGGTGAAGGTTTCTGTTTATTCAACACCGCGTCGGTGGAAGGAGTGTCAGCGCTGTCAGGGGTAAAGCTGTAGCTCGAAGTTTCCCGACGCAGGAAAGGCTTCAGGATGGAGGATTTTGTGGTGTGTATTCTGAGTAACATGACAAGCTGCGGTTTTTCTCTTATTAACAACAAGAAAAAGAAAAAAAAGGCAGACCGGCGCGGTATCAACGTAGTGAGAACAGGAAACGACTCGTTTCGTAGACGTTCCACAGCATTACGAATACTGCGAATAGATTTTTTTTTGAAAAAGTAGAACGTGTGTTAGTGTTGTTTAATACATAAAAGTTGTGATTGTTCGCAAATTGCTGTCACATAAGAGGAATAAAACACACGTGGAAGTGCGCCAAAACCAGGTCCGGATCGAGCGAAATCGGGTCAGCCGGTAAATCGAGAGCGGGGCGGAAAGGCAAGCGTTTTCAGTCACTCGTTCTTCCGTATCTTCTTATCATCTCGTTGACAATTCTGTCATCATCCACGCGTCGGATGTCGAACGCTGTCTTCTACAGATTCTGTTCTTTTAAATAATGTGTTGATTCTGCTTCGTTACGTTTTACTTCACGTTCCCCGTTTTATTTCTTTCTATTTATTTAACAGATAAATTCAAAAATCGAGGCGCTTTTTTTTTTTTTTACCCTTAATCACTTTGAAGATGCAAACCTTTGCATCCAACCGTATATTGCGATTGCGATCATTAACCGTCGTTCCAGGAAAGTACCTTCCACCTACAGTCATAGCGCGATGGACGGGAGTTTCCGTGATTCACTGGCAAACCTTATTTACTGCGCTTGCATTGTGTGTGGCTGGAGATGTTTGCTCTTAATGTCACTTAACAAAACTTTAATTACAGTTCTTCACCATTAGCAGAGGCCAAACCTCACATTAACGCTGATTCACTCGTCCTCGTGCGGCTCTGTCAGGGAACTAGACAGAACGAGAAGGAGGGAGACTGAGATTTGTCTACAGCTCCTGAACTCTGTCTGACCATCTGTGTGCAAAATCCAAAATGCACTAAAATAGCTCGTGCCTGATTAAAGCAGGGCCATAAAGAAAGAAACGTTCTCGTCCTCATCCTCTCAGTAATGCACTACATGTTTTATACATAAGGAAGAAAACACTTGGAGGGGGAAAATAATCAATACTGCTGTGGTGTGATGCAGCAGAGTTACGGTGAACACCATGGTTTATTTTTTTAATTATTATTATTATTAAAGAATAATTTCTCTTCTCCAAAACAACTTTGCTCCTCTTTTCACTTACGTTATAGCAGCTACAAACAGACTTTCCCAAAACTGGACCCCTCTAAATGCCAAAATGGTAAATAAACATCTTCTTGCAGAAAACTTCACTTGTTTTTTTTTTTTGCAATTAGTTCATTTGCAGCATCCAACATACAAATCCCTGAGTAACTGGTTACTATAGAAACCATAACGTATCAGGATGCTGTAGGGCTCGTATATGCAGTATATTATTATTATTATTTTTATTATTATTATTATTATTGTTGAGATTCCCTAAAAATATCTTTAGTACTTTTCTAAACACTCAGTAACACATATAAGCTAACACATATAAGGTCCAATTACTTTCAGTTTATCTGTTCAATTTTAAATCCCTTTCTTTGTAAAGAACTATTTCTTCACAAATGGTAAATTTAAAGAAATTTGAAATTGTTTACTGGCACCTTAGCGAACCTACAATTCAGTGTTAATGTTTGCACGGCAAACAATTCCTTGGAGATATCTTTGAGACGAAAGGTTTGTATTTTAGTAACCTTACGTAAACTCCGGTTTACTCAGAAACCGAGGGGGATGCTAACTTTTGCACTCGATGGTGAATTTCATGGTACATACCGTATCATGTATCTTGAAAGCTGGTTAAGTATCGGTATGAGTGATTTCCATAATATGTTTTTTCTCGTAATAACACCCATTCACAACTTTAATATGTATCGATAACAGAAATGTCAGCTGAGGTTCGAGGATATTTTTTCTCACGGTCTCAGAGAAAAAGGTACTAAACTGTACCGCTATAGTGGTACTTTCAAAGTTACACTTTGTACCGTAAGTGTGAATCTTTGCACTTACCTTTTAGAGTAAAGCTTGCACATTTCTAGGTCAAAGTTACTCTTTGTTGTACCGTCACTGTGTATCTTTGACCTAGAAATGTGCAAACTTTACTCTAAAAGCTAATTACCGTCCAGTTCTTTATTGTAAACCTTTTTCATTATATTTTTTATCCACATGTATACATATTAAAGGTATAAAAGGTACGTGCAGCACGCCAGCACCAAGGAACAGTAGAGTTTAGCACCATTTTCTGGTAGTGAAAGTGCACAATAACAGGGACAACGCTTTCACACCGAAGCCGCAGTTCACATCGTAGTGACTGCTGATTGTTTGCTCTATTATATCTAACGCACCCTGGATTCCGCCCAATAGGTGCAGTCCAATTCCTGCAGCCAGCAGACACGCCGCCAAGAACCTTCCTCGTTTACGTCTATTACAAAAATCGGAAATTCAACGTACTAATGAGGTGTTGTGAATTCAGCGCGCAACCTAACGAGCGATTGTACGGAGACGGAGAAATGGAAAAACATAAAAATGAGTCAGGACGCAATTACAGATCTGAAGCCGTTCGCAACATCTGGCGCCAAACAATTTGCGAAATTTTGGAAAGGTTTAGCAGCGTCTTACACCCACGAGCCGATCCAGCAGGTCTGGTCCAAGTTGCCATGGGAATAAGCAAACACACACAGAGAGAGAGAGAGAGAGAGTGAGCGAGCGTCCAGCGCTGGCTAGAGACGCGACAGAGGAGAGAAGATCTTTTTTTACATAAACAGCATGCAGGGCCATGCCACGCCAGCACTGCGCTGCTCTTGATCGCCTTCCAGTTCGCCGTTAGACTCAGCCCGAGAGGCTTTCCAGCACAAAAACACCGCTGCCAAGAGCTGGATTTTCTTCACACTGACTCAGAACTGAGAAGCCTCGCATAAAAACACAAATCATAAATAACACAAATGACAACATGCATGCTTCCAAACTCAGGTTATAGTTACAGGATCCGGTCATTACGCAGATCTTTCAGAACATCTTTAAAGTTTTTCAGTGAAAAAACCCCAAAATGGCCGCTTCGCTGTGGCTTTCCATCCCGGCCGATTAGGAGCCACGCCTAATGGTTATTTCAAGATCCGTTGATTAAACAAGTGCAATCAGGTTCGTACCTGGAGGCTGGAATGAAACCCACTCAATTTCTAAAGCCCTATTCGAACGTGATTAGTGTTACACAGATGGGGTGGGGTACGGGAATTATTACCGGAGTATCTCTGGGATTGTATTCACGTCCGACTTTGGCGTGTCTTTTTTACAGACTGCACGTGGACGTGTCTGGAAAGGTTGCTCTCTGTTAACGCTGCTATAAAAATGAGAAGTAGAAAAAAAAGCATGCATTCGATATCCTGTTAAAAAAAGAATTCCCGTGCACTCCGATTTCCTATCATTAAAAAAAAGAAGAAAAAAAACAAAGCGCGAGTTTCTAAAAGCAGAGCAATAAAATATGGACGACCTTTAAAAAGAAGGTAATTTTCAGGTTAATGATTGATTTTGTAGCAGCCTGCATACATGTCACGGTCATGTGATCAAACAAGCAGTGTGCGGTCAAGTGAAGCGTCTGTAGTACTGTGATGTACAGGGATATCGCGTATCCTACGCAAATCCATCACAATAACCGCCGTCCAGCAACGTTACTCAACGGACACACGTCCAAAAGTCTTACCCCGTCCGAATACTACAGAGAATGAACTCGAGAGAGAGATTTTCACATCACGCTCGCGTCCGTCCCCTGACTCTGAACCTGTTGGCCGAGACGTTGCGTTCGCTTAGGTGGAATCCAGACCTCGCCTCTGTAAAGTAAATATTTAGCGCTGCTCACCATGCTCCCCGCCAAGGAACCTGGGTGTGATATGAAACGAAGCCAAGCGTCAAGCACGGACATCTGCAGCGCAGGACACATGGAGTCCTCGCCTCATGCCAACAGCCGGAGCTTTTATAACTCGTGCTACCCCTGTGCGTCCCGTGTCTCTCACCCCAGTGGGGCTATCACACAGCCAACGGGGTTAACATCAAAGTCTATGCTCTAGTTAGGACTGAAAAAAAATTTCCTCACATAAAATAAATATCTGCCAGAAAAGTTTGCAGGAATGACAGTTGGGTTAACGCTCAGTTGGGGAAGTGATCAAAATAGCTTAATTAACGTGTTGACGGGAGTGCACTGGGGCTTTAGAGCTGCCATGACTGCACCACTGAGGGGCAAAAGTGGGCCATACAGTAAACTCACACACACACACACACACACACACACACACACACACACAGAGTAGCCCATGAGTGTGAGCTGTGCTATAGAGACTTCAAACAGCCTGGCCGAGGGACGTTTCAGTACTGATTAAAGCAGGGCCTCGTTCCACACACACACACACACACGCACGCACACACACCCACACACGCACGTACGCTGGAACTTCAGTGAGGTCAACAACAGCAACCTGAGCCTAAACAATTCATACAAGTGGTCGCATTTTTCATACCATCAAAGAAAAGGCACGATGTTACAAAATGCTACGGTTCTGCAACATCAAAACCATCCTGCGATCCTGCGACATGGTCTTTTATATGACTGTCCTCCATCTTAGAAAAGGAAATCCCATAATTCTACTCACTATCGCTGTACAAAATATAACAAACGCATAGAACATGTAGAACTCCAGAAATACGACACCACAACAATGTGTATAAGTGCATAAGTAAATCACGACAAGATAGGAAAATAATCAACGACAGGGTGGTGGGGTGAAGGTGGTAAGTTATTTGCTTTCCCTTAACACCACTAACAAGTTGTTATTTATTGAACAACTTCATTCTTTTGATCCGTTAATAGTGACGATTTAACCCCGGCAAACACAGAACGTTCAACTAACATTAGCTTATGGTTCTCCTATGGTTAGTGATACAAAAACCTTCTGCCAATGTTTAGAGAACGTTCTCTCCAGGTTAGTGTCGGGGAACATTAATACAACCAAACGGGAAGGTTCCCCAAAGCGTCCCACGTTAGAAACGTTAGGAGAACGTCGGGAGAACGTTCCATGCAAGCAAAAATGAACGTTATATTTACGTTGAAAAAACTTTTCTGGCAAACCACAGGACAACCAAACAAACCTTCAGGGAACGTTCCTGTAACCAATAAATAACGTTCTTTGTAACAAGCTGGTTTCTGTTATCACTTACGCTGTCAGCTATACACAGTCTATCCTTGTGCTTTACGAAACTCTGACACTGGAGACTCCTTTCATAAACGTTAAATAAACATCGCCTTAAAGAAAACTTCACCCCATCAACAACTACATACGTTCTGAATCCTTTTTTTGCGGAGCGTCCAGTATGCAATACCATGTTGCTACCATGGAAACGATAACGTGACGCATTAACATAAATAGAAATGGAAATATAGCCGGGACTACTGTTAGAGCTGAACATCTTCTGACCAATCAGATTTGAGAATTTACCAGCACCGTGCTGCTGTGATCGTGGACCGAAATAATGTCGTCACATGGCAAATCAGTCTGTCGCCATATTCCGTCGTATTGACTGAACCTTCAATAAATCACAATAAAGGCGGATAAATAGGTCATCGCTCAGCAGCAGAGCGGCGCGTGTGAGCCAACTACTATTTCAAATTTAAAACGATGCAATATGTTTAAAAGCAACATTAAAAACCAAGCGCATGACAAGTCCAAGCCCCGGCAGAGCGTTATCGACACGCTGTCAGATCTGTCAGACGCTAAAATAGGCCTGGGTTTGGCGGCCAGAGCGGCGTCTCCAGCTCGCTGGCTCACTCCTCTCCTCCTCTCTCCTCTCCTGCAGGGAATAATTGCAGCACTAACAAAATGAATCAATGAGAAACGTGGGCAGGGCACAGCGTGTTGCCAGCGCAGGCGGATCGAAACGTTCTGATCTCAAACGTTTACGTCTGCAGCGAGGCCGACTGGGGGTCCGGACAATCTGATGAGCTAGTGCGAAATCGCGTGTAAGGGTGACAACAATATCATATCATATGATATATCATATCTATGTCACACAGTATAATATGGATCATGACTTGTAGGTTATTTTGTTTTTAAATAAATGGAAACCTTGGGTTGGTGTTAAATAAAGAAATCTGCTGCTTCCGTATAAAACAGAACAATGATATCGATATACACAAGCAGCTGATTGGACATTCAGTTCTGCTTATCTGACCAAATTGTTAAGTTTCAACTTATTCCTTTGAATTAACGAATAGTTAAATCAGCATGAGCTCTAGGCTTCTTCGTGGTACTGAAATGTTGTAAATATCAAATTAAAACGGTTTTGCACAAATGTGTATTTTTCCAAATCTTCCACGTTGTTAGCAAAAACCTCAGAAGGAAAAAAAGAAGAAAAAAGTAGGAAAAGCGGGATAATCGGATCACGGTACTGTTACCAAATCTCCCAGCACTAACCCTCCCTCGCTCGCAAATCACACGGGAATGTTTAAAATGTCGTGGATTTTTACTGCGTAGCTCTTCCTTGGGATCGTTACACGGTAATCTACTGCAGGGTAAGACTAAATCCATCGGACCTGCCGATTTAGGACGTGGGTGCAACTGTTACAGCGCTCAACTGGACAAGTGTACATTTTACAACCAGTGACTAGGAGGTAAAATACCAGCACTAATAAAATTAATACCATAATTATTACTGATCATATTCTTATTGCTAATCGTTCTCAGTAAGTGCTTTAGCGATGGATCTGCAGTCTATCCTGGGAAAACTGTGCGTGAAGCAGGAATACTTCTTGGATGGGATGCCAAATCATTGCAGGGCCCCGCACATACACAACACACACACACACACACACACGCACACACACTCACAAATACACTGATTCACACCTAGGGGAAGCCAATCCACTTATAGATTACCAGAGGAAACCGTAGAACCCTGAAGGAAACCCAGACAGACACTGGGAGAACATAGAGAGGAACCTGAGCTCAGGATCAAACCTGGGACCAACACCTATTATTATTATTATTATTATTATTATTATTATTAAGAACTGGACACTGGAGACACTACCTGCAAACGGTGCTTGGACCCCGCAGATCGCAGCTATTATTATTATTATCTAAGTAGACAGGAATTTTTTTTTTTTACATATTTATAGCTGAATAAATTTATTTTATAATAATTTTCAGACCGTAGCACCTGCTCAAACATTTTGCCACGGACAGTTCAGTCATGGTACGACACGGAATAACAGTACGGGTAAAATAATAACGATACGGAGCGCACAATCCTGAGAACCGAGTAGCAGAAAAATGCCTTTAGGATCAAAATCGTACAAGCAAAAATAAAATGTTATACTGTCACTAATACTGGTGTAAAGTTTTTTTTTCTCATTCTGTTTTGTCATTTTTACGTTTTTACAGTCTCGAGCTAACTCAGCGAAGGAGAACAGAAATATGCTACTGTCTCTTTAATTTCACTACCTTTAAGAAATTATTAGGTCACAATTCATTGAATATTTTGTTACTTACATGGCTAGTTTTTTTTTTTTTATAAGATTTTCTATCATTTACAAATGACAAAAAAAATAACAAAAGACATTCTACCAAGAGTTAAAATGTTAGCTGACTTTCATAAAGCACATCTAAAAGGATAAAAATAAATAGGGTTCTCTTTGGTCGGAAAAAATTAGTGCCAGTGCACTGTTCACAAACAGCTGCATGCGAGCGTGTGTGTGTGTGTGTGTGTGTGTGTACACGAGACTCTGCTCAGGATCACGGCT
>JAQQZX010000040.1:2703014-2718137 GCA_030068355.1 Notoglanidium maculatum
AGTGTTAGATCGGGGTGTGTGTGTGTGTGTGTGTGTGTGTGTGTGTGTGTGTGTGTGTGTGTGTGTGTTTCTGTTGTTGATCCCATTCTGTCACTTCCTCAATTTCCTTATTTTATTCCCACGGGATATTGGCACCAGGCTTCCCATAAGGGCAAAAGAAGTGCAAAGCCTTTTCAAAATAAACACCAGGCCTTTTCCAAATGATTGTTCAAAACAAGAAATTCAGCACTCCACAGCTAAATTAGGTACAAATGCCTATGTCTCAGTGAAAAAAAACTGTTTTGCCTGGCCTTTTATTTGGAAGTGCAACTTTTTCCATATTTCAAACGTAACCACAGCAGTTAAACATGTGTGAGCCACCTCCGTATCCTGAGAAGGCCCCTGGGAGCGGAAGACACAACAGTACACAAACCCCACACCAGCGCTGACATCCGTCACACTCCGACACACTCGAGCACGCTCCACGACATGCAAAACCCGCCTGGGTTTAGTCAGGATTATAAACTAACACTTTAGTAGCCTATAAACTACTACGACCTTTCAGGAAATAACGAAACATATTAAACGTTAACGTCGTATATGACTAGCTGTTGCTAATTCTAATAGCTCTTTATTTCATTAACACATTCTGCTAATTGAGATTGAGACGTTTCGAATTATCATTCTAAAGATTCTCAAACTTTCCGTTTCTCTTTATAAGTCTAGAATAATTTCAGGACTGATTTGTTTCACACGAAACAAAATCCAGATTTAGAAATGTCAGGATTATTTTAATATCTACAATAATAAGAATATGTCTTTTTATTGGCACTACAGAGCTTTTTATTCCTAAAATTGCTCACGTTAGGATCAACTGGTGTTATTTACAGGATAACAAGTCATTGAGGTTTGGATTAAAATAAATGGATTCAAGTGATATTTCTAGGTTGTGGAAACAGACCCAAGTTTTACTTATTAGTTAAATATTAATATATGCTTATTTGTGGACCTTATTGTAAAGTTTTACTTGATAAACTGCCTCAAAAGTGACGTGACGTGAGGAAAGGTGCAGAAATAATATGCATAGTAAACATACGCGTGTATATTTAGCATTATCAGTGGTGCAATGAATCAAGTCAGTGACTTGAAGGATCAAATCATGAATCAAGAATCTAGTTATACAGTGCTTATTAAAGTGCGCGCGCACACACACACACACACACACACACACACACACACACACACACACACACACACGCAGTTCAGTGTGGTGATGAATCTGAGATGGATTCCAGCTCGGGCACTGTGAGAGAGCTGAACATGTGTGAAACACCGGCTCAGAGAGTCGAGTCATTTCTCAAACCCGAGCTGACAAACAATCAAAGCCAGTCACTGTGATTAGTTAATACCGCCGCTTCGTAGTGGATCTTAATTGGAGGGTCTTTTTAAACAAAGAGTGTGGGTGGCTAATGAGAGAGCGAGAGAGCGAGAGAGAGAGAGAGAGAGAGAGAGAGATGGCAATCACCTTTGTTATAACACAGCACTAATAGAGAAAAGAGTCGATCCATTACACATGGGTAAATAAGCAAAAACCTCAAACCCAAGACTCAAACATTCTGCGTTCCAACAGCAACTGGCCGAAAGAAAAAAGCCGCTTTCCAGATTTAACGCTCACACTGAGAAAGCATAATGAACAAAGCATGGCACTCTTCTCAATCCTTTTAAAGGACATCGATTACACAGCATTAAAAGCATTACGTGCATACAATTTTTTGTATTTAATACAATGTTTATGTTTATTAAGCTTCTGTAATCGATGTCGATTATTTCTGACACTAAGATAAAGCGAAAGAGGATGTGATGAAGCTCGGTTAATAATTATCCGAAAAGTGAAGAAAGTGTGCATTACGAGTAAATCTGACTTGCACGTCGTATGAAAATGCTGAATGATGGCTGCTATTCCTGTTCTGAACACTTTTCAGCCACAATGAATCGTCTGCATAAATATAACGCATTGCGTTATTATCAGAAAATCCCGACTGCTTAAACTTCCAAAACATCAAGCCTCTGAAAACGTTCCGAAAAAAATGATAAACGTGTCCTATTGTGAGAACGCTTGAGGTCACAAACCGTGACATGTAACACAACAACTCCACCAACTCAAAGCTCTTCTGTTTACACTACCAAATTGATTTCGGCGTAGAAGTCGTTCGTATTTTCCGTGTATAAATCTGTCAATTCATCATGGAGTGTATCGAGTATACAAGTGCAAATACTCATTTTGGGAACACCCAGGACACGAGGGCAGTTTTCAGGTAAGCTGACGCCATTTCTTGCTGTGAAGCCACACCGAGTGAAACAAGAGAATTAAAAAAAAAAAAAAAAAACAAAGAAAGAAAGAGAGAAGAAGATGACTCACCATCCACCATGTCTTGGCTGTCATGTCGTAGCAGAGCTGCCATTTCACTGTGCTCTCCGACGGGTTGCCGACCATGTGTGTGATGCTGGGGAGCTCCATGGAGAGGAACAGATCCACAGAACGGACGAAGAGAGAGTGACCGTGGAGCTAAAGTCCCCTTAAAGTTCTCAGAGTAGCTCCAAAGTGGCCCGGACAGCAGGAACCAGAGGAACAGAGCTCCCAGTGATCCTGAGGAGAACCATCCTGCCTCTCATCCTCACCTCCCAGCAGGGAAATCGAAAAAGAGAGAGAGAGAGAGAGAGAGAGAGAGGGAGAGGATTAAGACGAGCGCACGCTCTCGGGATTAGGACACTACTCAGAAGCATTCACACTCACACCACGCACGAACTCTAACGCCAGCTGTGCTAACACACACATTCACACACACAGCCACAAGTCAGTGGTTTTCAGACCAGAAAGAGACCAAACGATTAAGGAATATACCATGAGATACCATGAGCCATGAGTGAAGCACCTCATCTCCTTCCAGTCCCTGCACAGCTTCTCTAAATCATAAAAACTCAGTCACACTACAAAGAGTCCCACCTACATCATGGACCGACCACAATGATGCTGCACGCCTTCACTCTGCCTCAGTTTTCCACTAAATCAGGCCCATGCTCGCCAGTCATGTCTGTAACTGAGCATCACGGTCAGGAAATGATATCTGCACATGAGTTACATGAACCATGGAAATTGATCAGCATCAAGACACTCAGGTTATGAGTCTGACCACTGTCACATCTGCAGCACACTCGTCTCTCTGTGCGCTTTTATTTCACCTCCTCGTGATATTTCAATTAAACAGACACAAGTGGGGAAAAGTCTCCTGGAGAAGAGTCCATTTATAAACACAACCCGCCTGTAAACAACGACAGAACGCGTGCGTGAACACAAAGGTCGGTTTTGGTTTTCACTTCAAAGTTCAAAGACATCAAAGTTTCTTAGTGGGGTTTTTTTTGTTGTTAGGAAATCAAATCTGACCTGGAAAGCACCTCGAGAAACCAGAAGGACAAACAGCAACGTTGAAGCATAATTTATCTTAGTCATCTTAGTTCATCAGACGGTTTGGAAAACATTTACACTTTTTTTTTTTTGGACAATCTGGTTTTTTTTCATATTAGAGAACTCGGAGAAAAAAGTGAGGTCCGTGTAAGAACAACTGCTACAACATATAGATGCTATAACGCAAGTAAGAACTTGTTTTATGGACGTACTACAACATTAAGTGTAACTACAAATGCTATAAGAATATTAGAATTCCGCGCAATGGAATAAAACACAATGTGGAGTGATAGATGGAGTTGTAGGAAAATAATCAGTAACAGTCTTGTGTGGTGTGGTACAGTCCAAAGTGAAGCCCAATTACCCCAACGTGTTTTATTCTTCTTACACTAGAGCAATTTGCAAAATAATTAATCTTTTTTTTTTTAAATAAAAAAATAACAATACATCACGCTATTTATCAATCCATAGTAAAGTTATGGAACATCCATGGAACGAGTTAGTACCTGTTATTACTTAAGCTGTAAACAGTCATTTCCTCACTAACTCCTCTTTTTTTCTCTCTTGGTGGTAACGAGACAAAATATGCAGCCAAAATACGTAACCGTGTTTCATGTTACCATGAAACAGCAAAGCGTAATCTCCTCTCTCCTGAAGATGTCGGAAAGCTCGAAGCTCTGACTCTTACAAAGC
Organism: Notoglanidium maculatum; assembly: GCA_030068355.1. NCBI lineage: Eukaryota > Metazoa > Chordata > Actinopteri > Siluriformes > Auchenoglanididae > Notoglanidium > Notoglanidium maculatum. The sequence goes on from JAQQZX010000040.1 coordinate 2,707,150, forward strand.
GCTGACACCTTCTATACATGTTAACAAACGTCTCCTCACAGAGAATCAGCAATTACAGCCGTCGTACGCCACACAAGTCCCTGTGCGAGCTGCTACTACCGAAACCGTAATGTATCAGAACAAAACATTCATATAAACCAGAGATTTTCCTCGGAGCCCCAAAAAAACCCCCCACCCTAATTTCAGATTTTTAAAAAATGTAAACAATCATAATCAATATTATCATACCAAGTATAGCTCTTAAATCTAGTATTAATATATAATATATAAGGCTTCAATTAACATTTTTAACAAGCTAAGTTGCTTATTTTTAGTTAGCTTGCTAATATATGTTACCAATTGCCTTTAGTGTGTTTTGATACTAAAAGGCTTTTTTTTTTTTTTTTTTAATTTTTTTAATTTTTGTGTTCGTTGGTTAAACTGTATTGTTTTATAAGACAGCCAGCTCCAGTTAGCTAATATTAGCCAACTGTTTGCTAGTAATTCTTGTTTCCTCCGTTGCTAGTAGACGAAAACTAGTATAAGCATTAGGAAGACTTAAAAAACAAAAACTACATGCTAACTGTTTTAGGATAGGTTTTTGTTGGGTTAAGTTATGCTGGACATATGCTGGCGTAAGAAAAGGGCCTGACATTAAGGCACAGTGCAAACCTGGGTTAAATCTGCAACCTCAGATGAGCATGACAAACCGCAATGACAGTGTTAGCGACAAAACAGAACGACCTTTGAGGCGTTTGGAAGATGGTGTTGTTTTGTGTCTGATGCCACCAGAAAGAAAATGTGACTTGGCAAAATCGCTGTAAAAACATTTCACATTTACAGACTGTATATGCAGCAGCACTCAGCACAGAGGCTGTAACGCAAATAAACGCAAATTCAACACTGCATTGAGAAAGAAATATGTACTGTAAGTCATTCTAGTAGATATAATGCAGAATTCGGTTTGTATGGAGTGCTTTAATAGAATGCTAAAAAATAAAACTAGCATTTAATGTGAGGTGTTTTATGTAACGTAGTATAGTGTAGCTTGGTATTGTATTTCCTCGTCTCATTACTTTGGTCAAATGAATGATTTTCAACATTGATGAATTGGGAACCGTTCAGTCCTACAGCATTTCCACCACTGGCATAAGTGCTATAATTATTTGACACAAGAATAATGATTTAATAATGATTTTATTGCTTCTGCTAATGATGCGGCCCATAGCAACGACCTGTTATGCAGAAATAACAGACTGCTGTAACTGACCAATCAGAATCGAGTATTCAAATAAGCCATGTAATAATAGCCATTAGAATGTGTATTAACATGATATTGTGTATAATTTTATTTGAGGGATGATGAGAGAGATCGGAGACTTTTTGGGATTGGAAAGATTTTTTGGGATTCAACAGGAAAAATTTTTTGGGAGTCTCCGGAAAAAAATGCCAACTAACTGCACTGGGCGAAAAAAAAAAAAAACCCAGAGAAAAGAAATGTACAATATCTTTAATGTTTAATATTCAAGATTTCTTTAATTTGAACAATTTTGTAGTATTAACCATGTATTCAGACAACACTCGTATGGATTTGATCTAACATGGTTTTCACGCCAGGTTTTACACGAAATTGTCAGCTCGAGGAACATACTTTACCAAATACTAAAAAATTCTGAAATTCATGTAAATATTTCTAAGATTCCACTTTTCACGCTTTACGCAGGGTGTTGCTGAAAATACAATCTGTAATATGTAAAAATGTTGTATTAAATTAGAAGCGAATGCATTTTCTGTAGTGCTCTCAGAGTTTCGAACCCCAAATGGAATATGGTGCAGGTCAGAATTAAGCAAAATCGTTATGTATAGTTCACAGAAAAATATAGATTTTCTCGTGAAAATATGATTTTATTGCTTATACTGAACGTAACTTAAACGCGTTTCTAATTACTAGATTGAATTAGAGTGAGTGCGACCAATTCACGTACAATTAACGTAAATGGATGACATCATGAACTCTTGAGAGGATTTTGGAGCTGTAACTATAATAAATTAACTGAACACAATTAAAACGTGTGTTAGAATAGCGCAGCAGCTGACAGTGTTCTGGGTTTGATCCTCAGCTCGGCTGAGAGCGTGGAGTCTTGAAAGCAAACTGTTTTAATGCAACTCAGTGAAATCACATGGAACCGCTGGACACATTTGAGTTAAATAAATTCAATGAGCTTCAAAGTAAACCACTGCTAAAATGTTACATGTCTCAGGTTATCTTGGAAAGAATTGTTTATTGAAAACTTACTTTAAGATGCATTATGAGTATTCAAACTGGAAAATCATGCTCTGGAGGCTGTGAGACATGAGTAGGCATGTTTCCAGCAGATGTTCTGATAAGCCAGCCTGACACTTGCACGCAGAAGTCGCACGAAGAGACAAGCATTGTTGCATGCCAATGAAGGAACTGGTACCTATAAACCTATGATTTGTCAAAGCTGCTGTTGTAGAAACAGTGGTAGCAATTAAATCTGAGTGTTTGCTCACGCTTATTCATTACATCAGCAAAATACTTCTAAACCTTTCGAGAAGATATGTGACTGACCACGGATTTGATTTTGTCCTACCTTTGGTCACTGGTGATAATAAGGATGTGTCATTTTTGCAGTCAGGTTAGCAACTTCTGCTGCTTCTGACCTCCTGTCAGCTGTCACAGTTTCAAATATACAAAAAATAACAAAAATCCAGTTCCAGCAAGACTGACCCAAGCCTGCAAACCAAACTCAAGCACATTCTCCAGCCGTCCACAATGATTCATGAACTTCGACTCGTTCGGACAATAATGACATGCTCTTTGCTGTAACCTTTTCTCTCTTTAATTGGCTCCTCTTAGGCCTTTTTCATGAGTCTTGATCGGGAGTGTGTGGTGAAATTGCACCGTCAGCCTCCGGGCTTCATCCACAGTTTTACCCAGCCAAGGAAAAAAAAAAAAAAAAATTGAGACCGGGTTAAAATAGATGTATGTGAAAATGTATAGCAGTGCCAACATTATACTGTAATTCTAAGTTTGTTCTGTGGACATACTGTAGGCAGAAACACGAAACTATTTTTGTAGATGCTGTTTTTAATTTTACCAAATAACTGCATGGACATTGCTGGAGTTTCGCCATCAGGCCTTTTTTTTCAGATTTTTAAAAAAAATTTTTTTTTGCTTTTGCTGTGGTGCTAACTTGCCACAAAACTCAGCATCTATAAAAAAATTAAAAAATTAAAAAATGGGGGCCTGTATGTCTAATTATCCACATAATTGTTAGTGAAAGTTCTCATAACGGAATACAGCTTGGTAGCCAAGCTATGGCTGAGAGGTTACCTTGGCAACAAAAAGCTTCTATTCTGTGAGGTACTTCTTTCAAAAATCTAGTTTTTTATATTAAAGTACGGGTCAATTCTTGATTCTTACTGGTCAGAAGGTGTTGATTAATTTTCTTTAACAGCAGCTCTGACAGTAGCGCGGCTGCACGTCACAGGTTTATATTAACACACTCGTTTCTATAGCAACTACATCCAAAAGGAATAGTGTGACAGACACTCCTCTTGTAATGGCAAAGTTAGAATTTTCCATGTAGGGAAGTCATCAGGAAAGATGAGTTTACACAATTTATGTGTGTAATAACATGACAAGCTGAATTGTTTTTTTTTTTTTGTTCTTAGCTTAGAATTTTTCTTATTATTAAGGTTAATGGAGAGGAAAGCAGAGGCTTGTGAGGGAAGCCACAACATTAAATGTAACTTCAAATAGATAAAAAAAAAAGTATGCCATGTCATTTTAAAAATAAAAAATGTATCATGTCATCATAGGAAAATAATCATCTCCGGTGTTGGAACGTCGGTCTGGCTTCCACTGAGCATCGCTGATTATTTTTCTTTAACAGTCGGCCCCAATCGTTTTAGTCCTTATTTTCCTGTGATTAATGTCTGGAAAAAAACAGGGATTTCAGTCAAAACACACTAGAAGAGGAAGATTCACGTCTCAAAAACATTGGTCAAGTTTGACTGATACTGTGTTCAATTCTGACAATTCATCTAGAGAGAAAAAATTAGGACATCGCTAAGAACATGTACCTGAACTGGTGTAAGTTTGCTAACAATAATACCTACCTGGATGAAGACGGAGAATAGGTGAGGAAACCAATAAAGAGAAAATCTGAAGTAACCTACTTAATGCTAGGCTAATTACAAACTGAAGAGGAGCATTCGGTAGATTACATCAATTAAGCTGCCTTAATAATATTAGAGTTATGCTAATTTTTTTTATCAAGTAGATTAAACAGCCAAAAACATATTTATGATATAAACAAACAGTTGTGATATTCTAGATGTAAAGCATGTTATTTAGTAAGAGAAGAATTTTAATCACATCTCACTTCTTTATGTCAGTTGGGATAAGAGCATCTGCTAAAAGCTGGAAAACAGTAAAGACTACATTTTTTTTGCATTTATCTGCAATAAAAATCAATATATGCCCTTTGGGAGGGAAAGAGAGAGGGTTTTCAGCCTTAAAGAACGGATAGAAGAGGAAGAGAAAGGTCCCAAATTACTCAGTATTAAAAAACAATCCATCCTAGAGAATATAATTAGCACATTGCTAACAACATTAAGCTAAACTGGCTAGCTGGATGAACACGAAGTAACCAAGAAGAGAGAAACTGTACAATGCAAACAAATGCTAGGCTAATCACGCTCTAAAGAGCTGTTAGCATCAGGTAGGCTAAAGCTTGCATTATGCTCATTTTTATGAAGCAGGCTAATTGCTAAAAATAGAGTTATGGCATGACAAACACCTTTAAAAACTTAAAATGTAAGCATGTTATGCAGCTAGAGAAGAATTAACACTTTACCACAGGTACTTTTCCCACTGAAGACTAGTTTTATCTTTCAAGAAGCTAAATATTGACATATTACAGTATGTAAGAGAGGAATTTCAGATTCATTAGAAGAGGAAGAGGTGGACCATCATGGACATCTGTCCGCTTAAACATGGGAAACAGGTGAAGAAACGTAAGCTACCTAATGCTAGGCTAATTACTCGCTGAAGAGTTAGGATGCGGTACATCAGTTTAGCTGCCTTAGTGATGCTAGTGTTATGCTAATTTTTATATCATGTCAGTCAAACTGAACAAACATTTATTTTTAACATTTAGGCTAAATTTCTGATAAAGAAGCATGTCAGTCTTTAACTGACTTCTTTCCCCCACACACGACAGCCTCAAGACAGCCGAATCGTTAAAGAACTAGCATTTCCAGTTATCAGGAATATGAATCCAGGGCATGTGCCTTTACCGGAATATCTACTATTATAAGAAAATAAAGAAGGAGCTGCACAGACATAAGCGAGATGAGAAAATTGAGCTTTAAAAAAATCTCTGAATGGTCAACATGGTACGCCATGAAAGCAGTAAAATGTCAAGTTTCCCTTTATAAGCTAAGAGAGAGAGAGACGTATGAAAATGCTAGCTGTAATTACACAATCTGTGGAGAAGATTCCTGGATGACCTCCAGCGCAAAAGCATATACAGCTAAACGGAGTAAACGATGCTAAATAGAGTGACAAAATCCGGAGCCAAATCTGGATGCTGGGATTGAATATTTGAGGCAGAAATGTAGGCTATTCTCTCTCATTATCAACTTAAATATCAAAGCGTTGGCGAGCAGCGCGATTCAAGGACCTTCGATTCAAATCCAGTCCGAGGTTTTTTCTCTTTTTTTTTTAAATATGATTTTTTTCTTTAGCCTTGTGCTTCACTGACTCGGGTTCTCTTCCCACCACTGTGTCCCCCTCACGTTGTACCCCATAATTTAATGTGTTTAACATTTAGTGGGCACGACTGTTATTGCTCTCATTATAGGCCATGTTGTACACGGCCTGCAACTGTTACGCTTCATTATTCACAGGCTGAGAAACCTGTTCAAAAGCGTACATAGACACTTAATAAGATATCCTGTGTGCTTCTTTAAGTATTCACAATTTTATTGGTTATTCAGCGTTGTTGTCAAGTAAAGTACAAGGCTGTATCTAGGGTTCTTGAGCTGTAAAATCATATGCATTTTCGTTACTGCATGCGCAGTGGTGGTATGTAAAAAAGGGGTATCTGCATAATAATAATCCCAGTTCTAACCTCTAACACCATCCCGAGACTCGGTGTGCTGGTGCCCTGGGTGGCAGACTCATGCCTTCCCTACCTCTCTCTCCTTAATGAGGTAATCCTAACCTACCGACAGCACTCCACCTCCATCTTTCTACAAGCCCCGGCCTGCACTCCAATTAGTGGTCACACTAACAGGCAGTGATTACGCCTGCTCTTCAAATTAGGCCGCACCGCAGGTTTAAACACTGCAGGGGGGGTAACGGCGGCCTGGGCCGTGGGCCGATCAACAGGAGTCTCTCTGGCCAAATTAAAGGCTGCCGTGGCGTTTTGTTTCTGTTGATCACATTTCAGAAAATTCTTCTCTGTGGAAATTGAATGCCGCCCATGTATGAGTCAACATGTTCAGATATCAGAGCGCTAGAAACAGATCCAGCATTATCTCCAGATGTCGAGGACAGCAGGACCAGCAGCAGGACCGTGCCGGGTCGGGCCTCTAGGGAGCAGTAGCGTGATTTGATTTGACATTTTGAATGAAATATGGATAGGTCATTGGCAGGGTTTTCCACACAAAAGTTGAACCAAATGTGTTTAATGAGAAATCTAGTTTGGAAACACTGAGCTATGGAGTCATGTACTTCTAGTCGGAATTCATGATTCTTGGCAAATACCACCGCAAATAGCCAATACGGTAATTAAATCATAACTTTTGTCATTAGTTAACACAGTACTCTGAAATGGTCAATAGCAATACTGTGTGTGTAGCCTTGGGTAAGGAATAAAACACTAAAAAACGAGACATGCTGTCAAAGAAAAATAGTCAAAGACGTGGAGATGTGATGCAGCGGAGTTACTGTTACAACCTTAAAGTGGTTTATTCTCCTATACCAGAATGTCCCAAAGTGATTTATTCTTCCTATACCACAGCAATTTGCCATTACATTCTTTCCTTTGTATTTTAACTGATTTTAGATTCATGTGATGTTGTGGAATGTCCACGAAACAAGTTCCTGTTCTCACTTATATTATAGCAGAAATTCCAAAAGAAATTCCCCGGATTAGTCTTTCAAACCCTAAGACCTCCCATCGGCGTTCAGGGTTAAGATCTGGTGGGTGTGAACCATTTAGTGAGCCCTCATGCGTTTAGATGGGGGTGGGGTCATTCTGGAAGAGACCATGCCCATTAGGATAGAAAAGGGGATCGGTAAGACGAGCTTGCAGTGAAGCTTCACTCTAAGGCTGGTGTATTCAAACCTTTTCTCCAGGAAGCACGCTTCCCAGTTTTTGGAGAAAAATTGATTGGCTTATCTGCCATTTTTATTATGAAAAAAAACAACAACTTTTGGAGTACTTTGGAGAACATTCCAGCGTACTATGATGTTAAAATGTGGAGCTCTTATTTCCTTAGTAGGGTGTGAATCTACAGAGCTCTAAGGAGTCAAAGCATGACAGGAAAACTCACAGAAATGGCCATCACAGCAAAACAGTTTTATACGATTGCTAACCAGTATTAGTCACTACTCAGCTCACTTGTTCACTTAGATAACACAGTATTCCTTTCTTCCTTACTTACATTTTTTACTTGCTTTCTACAACCAAAAACAATATACTGTATGTTCCCCACAGCATTGTTTTCTTCATTTGACACAAGCATATGGAGTACATATACATGGAAGTGCAGGGAGCCAACCAGAATACAACTTTCATGATCCTGAAGCTTGTGGCCAGAAATGTGCATCTGCTTGGAAATAATACTTTGAGAAATATGTGAAAACGGGGATTTGTTATTGCACTCGTAGGCCATATTGTAAACGCTCTGAGTGAGGTTATACATAAACAATTTATTATTTATTTGTATCTCTCCCTCTTGCTCTCTTCTTAACCTTATTTTCTGATAAAAGCTTACATATTTACATTTTTCTAAAATTACCACACAGAAACTCAGTGTTGTCCGGTTTTGCATTTTATACCCTTTTTATGGCAGAAAAAAATGCTACAGAAGAAAAAAAGGAAAGGTTAGCATGACAGCATTCGTATGTAGGTCCATCAACAAGCTTTATAATAATTCGATTAATCTCAAACAGTGCCGTTATGAAATGGATGAAAGATGGGATTTGGATTAATCTCAATAATTTGTTTTTACAAACAGAGCTATTGTAGTGTATGAGGACCTGGGGAAAGAAACCAGGTCAGGACTTTCTAAATACCAGAACAATAGAGGCCGAGGTTAAACTGGGAGAGAGCTCAGGGGAACAGCCATCATTCACCTTTGGTTTATGTGAACAGCAAGTGATACAGTACTATAATTTGATAGAAGTGTAAATCATTGCATGACAAAACAGTGATAATAATGTTTATGATGTAAGACCGCTTCATGCTGTGTTAGAGAATCATGATTTCATTTCAAAAACGGAGAAATTAACATTAACAGCACATCCTGAAGTGATTTATTGGCCTTATACCACAGCAATAGGCTAGCAATTTCTATTTTTATTTATTAAAGAATGCCAATCACACTTTTTTATCCAGTTAAAATTACATTTAATGTTGTGTTATGTCCACAAAACAAGTCAGCTCCCATGATCACTTACGCAGTACAACTATTCCGTCACGTTCGGCTTGTCATGTGACTGAGAAACTGCAAAGTTCTCTTAACGTTACAGCTTTACTCCTGACTGTTAAAAAGTGCTGACACTGCAGTCTCCTTCCATAAATGTCAAATAAACATCTCCTTACAGAAAACCTCGACATATCAACGATTAAAAACTGTTTATGTATATCATTCGCCGTACAAGTCCCTCTGATTAAGCTGTCACTATACACCGATCAGCCATAACATTAAAACCGCCTGCCTGTTATTGTGTAGGTCCCCCTTGTGCCACTAAAACAGCTCTGAGCTTTCGAGGCATGGACTCCACAAGACCTCTGAAGGTGTGCTGTGGTATCTGAGATCCTTAAAGTCCTGTAAATTGCGAGGTGGGGCCTTTATGGATCTGACTCGTTTGTCCAGCACATCCCACAGATGCTTGATTGGATTGAGATCTGATAGATAGATTTTGAGGAATATTGTGGCAGGAAAGAGGCTACTGCCTTTAGAGAATACTGTTGCCATGAAGGGGGTGTACTTGGTCTGCAACAATGTTTAGGAAGGTGGTATGTGGTCAAATTAACATCCACATGAATCCCAGGACCCAAGGTTTCCCAGCAGAACATTGCCCAGAGCATCACACTGCCTCCGTCAGCTTGCCTTCTTCACATAGTGCAACCTGGTGCCATTTCTTCCCCAGGTAAGTGACACACACACACACACACACACACACACACACACATATGATGTATAAGAAAATGTGATTCATCAGAACAGGCCACCTTCTTCCAGTTCTGAGCATGGGCACTCTGACCGGTCTTCTCCATCATAGGGTTAGTTCATACACTCTAACCCTAACCCTAACCCAAGCTGAGATGCACTGTATGGCCTGACACCTTTCAATCATAGCCAGCATTTGTGCTACGGTATCTCTTCTGTGGGATCGGACCAGATGGGCTAACCTTCCCTCCCCACATGCATTAATGAGCCTTGGGAGCCCATGACCACTGGTTGTCTTTACTTGGACCACTTTTGGTAGGTACTAACCACTGCATACTGGTAACACCCCACAAGACCTGCTGTTTTGGAGATGCTCTGACCCAGTTGTCTAGCCATCACTATTTGGCCCTTGACAAAGTCTCTCAGATCCTTACGCTTGCCTGTTTTTGCTGCTTCCAACACATCAACTTCGAGAACCGACTGTTCACTTGCTGCCTAATGAATCCCACCCCTTGACAGATGCCATTATAAGTTATGGCTGATCGGTGTATATAAATGATAATGTTTTCAAAATACAAAAACTGTGATTTGCATTGTAGCTGCACAACTCTCTGAGGTGCTGTTACAGAAAATAATCATCACCTTCTGACCAATCAGATTCAAGAATACAACATCGCTGTGGTATAAATTACAAAGCACCATTTCCATTTTGTTGGTACCTTATAAAGCAAGGCCGGCACTGCTTTCTCCTAAAAAACGTATCAGATTAATCACTTTGTGCAAATATTGATATTAAAAGTCTGTTACCGTTACTCAAGTGTTTTATACATAAAAGCTATGAAAGGCACTAAGACATTCAAATACATCTTAATATTATTTATATTTTAAATATAGACATCACTTCGATTCTTTCTAGTTGTTCACATCTCCAGGACGTCCAGGAGTGGTATTTCCTCAGTCAGAAAGGTCAGTGTTGCGAGTAAAAGTCCGAAAACCACAGAAAAAAGGAACGATAAAGAAAAAGATCTGCATTGTCATGTGACACTTTGCAGAGAGGTTTCCAGTGAACACTGACAGTTCTGCTTCCTCTTAGTTCTCAGATTCATCGTGTCGACATGTGACCTGAGGACAAATTCACTGCTTTGTGCTCGGTCGCTTTCGCCAATTACAATGATACTTATGTTCTCGATGCACTCCTGTGTTCAACCACAAACCTGCACAAACAAACACAACAGTCTATGAGGAAACACTCTAAGATGTAACAGAAGTTCCCTAAAAGCTCAGAAAGAGCAGTTTCTAAGAAGAGACATACAGTGACACAACAATGCTTTTGTTTTATTTTAAGGCTTCTCTTCATGCCGTGAAATTCCTCTACTTGATAACAAACCAACACTGGAATAACTGGAATTTTTTAATGCTTTTATCATTTTTCTCCATTTTCTCTCAGTGGTTTTACTATGTACAATTTCTGTCACCTTAAAATATTATTATTTTAATAATAATATTATATCATTATTATATAAAAATATTATTATATTTATATTATTAAAATATATATATATTATATATAT
>JAQQZX010000040.1:2718594-2728733 GCA_030068355.1 Notoglanidium maculatum
AAAATATGATTATATTATATATTATATATATTAAATATTATTATTATATTATTATATATTATTATTATATAAAAATATTATTATATTATTACACCTTATTGGGAATTTCTGTCCCAATAAAATCCCCGGAAAAAGACTTCTCAAATCTGTACCAGACTGTACATGTTTTCCATGACTGATTACATGACGATCCTCTAACAATAGAGCTATGATTAAAAATATGATTACGTTCTGCTCACATCATCGATCAGCATGATTCGAAAGACGCTCGTGCAAAAAATGGCCCCGCATAAACACTCTTCAACGTAAGCTTGAGATTATGAGGATCATTTTTATGTCCATGAGCACGTTTTGTTTGCTTTTCGCCATCACCACGACTATATTTGTCCCATGAATTTTGCGTCATCCTGTGCCATCCTCCTATAGGTGGGTTATATACGAGCGTCGCAGCAGTGATCATTGAAGCAGCCATCATTAAAAAACTATAATTAAGGTTTTTATTAAAACTTATAATTAAGGATATACCTCACCTTTTCACCAAGGTGGCTGCCTGCTGGTAAAACAATCTCAACCTAGAACAGATGTCAGACAGAAGCAAATTGACCAAGAACACCTCAGTTACCATGGAAACAACATGTGAAGAATAACATAATTACAAAAATCAGTCATTTGGCTGTTTTTTTTTTTACTCACATCGGCGAATCTTGATTGGCCAGACGAGCAGGCTAAACAGGCAGAGCATGGAGGCGAGGCCGACGCCCCCGGTTACGGCTACCATAACACGGTGGTAGAACCAAACGCAGTCGGGGCAGCAAACCAGTGTTCTGTAAATAGAAAGCATGCGATACTGAGTGAGAGGTCTGGTACAACATCATAAACTTCACACACAAATACGCACACACACACGGACACAAATATGTTCAGAATGCCTACACACAGCAGATGTCCCATTAATACCCAAACCACGACATACGGCTGTAATCAGTGAACAATTCTGACATTAAACAATCATTCCACAAGTGATTACAGCCACTGAACGATCTTCTCGTCACGTAATCTTATTATTCGCTGACATCAGGGAATGTTTCAATACACACACTGTGCACCACTTACTGACAGGGGTACAGGCTCTGGATGATCATCACGGCGAGGCCGTTGGCCACCTTGTCCGTGAAGCTCATAGCTCCGTACACAAACGCGCCACTTTGCTGTCAGGAGGGAGAAAAAAAAGAAAGCCAATGAAGATTATTCGTAAATACTCACTCTTACAGTGACAAAGCACATTGTGGCTGTCTGGCTCTGTTACTCAGAAATGCAGAGCACTGGACTGTCATGTTGTTTTACATCAAGTAATCTAAACCGTTACAAACTTACAGAGTAAACCTATCTTGCAAATGTCCACCATACCTAACCCTCCTAGAATCATCAACGATAATGTTATAATATTATATTAATTATTTCTCACGTTCAGCTTGTAGTAACCATCGACTGTATAAAAAATGTACAGCGTATCAACTCTAAAAAGTGAAGCCAGGACAGGTCTAGCACCCCTGCTGGCTGGCTGCAGTACAATTTTTAACCCCGCCCATCCCCACGTGTTTCAATGACAAAACAGCTGATTTTCCATGTCACTTTTCTCATCTAAACTGTCTTTTCATATACAGTGTATAAATGGAATAGTTAGTTTTCCCTATGCTGATATCTGCCCATTTTTATTTTACCCCAGGAATTACTATTATAAAGTAAGAAGGCGGAGCTACGCTTGACTGACAGCTTTCCCAGAAGAGATCAGTTAACTTCACCACACAATTTACCATGATATGCCTACTTATTCTGGACACATGCATGAATACAAACAATATAAAATGTTTGAAACATTGAGAGGTTTCATAGTAAAAGGTTAGTGTAACCATGCTAGCTCCCTAGCCATATAACAACTGCGCTAGCTACCTAGCTAGATAGCAATCACGCTAGCTGTTCGTTCATCAGTGAATACACACATCACCGATAACATTAGGAAGGATTTTATAAGTAGTTTCCAGTTCATGTGGTAAATGTCCTTCCTAGACGCATACGTATTAATGAAATATCTCCAGCTGAAACTATTTAAGCTCTCCGGATAGATGTAATAAAGACAATCTGAGAACGTGAACGTATTCAGCTGATCATTTCTCCCGGAGAAGTGGGCGGGGCCAGCAACAGAGCGACCTCACTTCCCGTCTCTACTGCGCAAACTCGAGCAGGAGAACATCCCTACTGCGCAGACTCTGGCTGCAAATTGAACATTTTCAATAGACACTGGATTTATGTCATCAAAAAGATTTTTCGTCATTGTTTTGGACGTTAAGGTTACATTAGGAGTTAAGAAGCTTTGTGGAAACCGCCAAACCGCGCCCTTTACCGTCTGATCGCCGATGAGATTGGCAGTCATGGACAGCGACATCACCAGAATGACGGCAGACCCGGCTCCTAGCAGCACAGCCGCTCCGTACACGCGAACGCCCATCTTCAAATCCAGCAGCACCCAAATGCCAAACGCCAAGATGGGCACGAGTCCCGCAATATACGTCACCTGAGAGAGAAGGCGGTGAGACAGTTCATCACATTTAATAACGGACCCTACTTTTCATCTGTTTCTAATGAATTAACGGCCATGAAACAAAGCATTGACACCGGCGACAATAAACTTTATCATGTCAGCAATTACGTACATTTTTTGGTAAATAACAGCCCATTTTAAAAAATATGTGAATTACTGTAGTTGTCGCTGGAATGCATTAGAACAAGTGCATTAATATAAACCTGTGATTTGTGTAGCTGAACCACCGTCAGAGCAACTCTTATTAAAAACACCTTCTGACCAATCAGAACTGCAATTTCCATAGCAATACGGTATAAATAAATATAACTCCACAAGCTAATGTTGTGCTACACAGTTGAACAAGGAAAGAAATCAGTGTCTCCTGCTAACAGTAGTTAAGGGAGTTAAGATGTTATTTTTTAATACGCAGTGTCCCAAATACAATCTTGATTATAGTCATGTGTCAAATAACTAAACAGATATCCTGCTCTTCTCCCTTAAAATGAACTTGCCAAATCATGTGTTTGCATGTGGTTCTGCATAATAGTCCTTAGGGTGGTGAAATGTAAGAAGTTCTCGATCCTAGGAGATATTTTCTGATAATCAAAGGAGATGAGAGGAACTCACGCTAACGCCCAGCCGTTTACTGATGGGCTTCATGGCCAGAGAGGACACAAATCCGCTAACGTACAGCACCAGAGGGATGGTGGCTATGTAGTTCTGGGAAAACAGGTACAACAGAAAGATTCAGAATTACCTTCCAGATATTTATTGAAAAAAAACAGAGATGAACTGGTGGATTCGAAATTCCCACCAGTTGTTTACCTTAGGCAGGAATAAAGAGTTTATCAGGTACATGGAGATGTAGGTCTGAGAGAGGTTGACGATCAGGCGAGTGCACATGTACAGAGCAGCCACCTGTAGGAACAAAACACAATGAAATCACTCGTCTCGTTCAGCCGGACCGGCACGATTCATCCTGACGCTCTTTTTCTGACTCGCTTCTTGCTGCCGTGAATGCTTTCACTTGAATATCTGAGAGACTTCCCAAAACCACTTTATGTGCTTCAAGGCTCTCCCTTCCTTCTGAGCATTAATAAAATAACGAGGAGGAGTGAAGAGTTACTGTTACCACCCTGAAGTTGTTTATTTTCCACAAACATAACCAAACAAACATGCGTACTAAAAAAACCTGTGAAAATGGATCTTATGCGCATTCAAAACTTTTTAATTCAATTTCCTTTTTTTGTTTTCTTTTATTTCAATTTTAAGTATAAAAAGTCTAAATAATCATCCCCTTACTTCTCTTGAAGTTAGACAGATGAAAACACAGCCTGGTATGCTAGGAAAACCCCCCACAATACCTCCTCGGAAAACTTAATTACAGCTTTATTTCAGACTCTTTCTCAAAACACCGACACTGGAGGCTCCTTCCATGAATGTTAAAGAAACATTTCCTCATAGAAAACACTGCCATGTCAATGATTCATGCTTTTCTTTGTTAATTAACAACATTTTTTATTCAGTTTATTATTGACCTTTGATTAGTATGGTGGAGGGTAAACGATACAAGTCCGTGGAAATGGGCTGTTGCTATGGAAACAATAATGATTTAGAAGGAGCGCATTAATATAACCCTGTGATTGGAATTGCAACTGGCTCTGCTGTAACAGAAAATGAATCCACACCTTCTGACCAATCAGAATTGAGAATTTAGACACGCTCCATGAGTGCAAGCATATGACTGGAAATGCTCATAAATGTCTTTAAAATACCCCTTCTGATCAAAATCTGCACTCAGGCCTAACTCCTTATCAGGATCTGCAGCTTAAATTGGCATTAATGCTTAATTCTGATTATAATATTGGTGTCTGATTTGTTCACCTGATAGAAGGACGGCTCGGTGAGCCAGTGTTTCCACTGCATCAGCGGCCCTGAGTTCAGACTGGAGTGAGGCATGAGGGGTTGGCTCTCCTCAGCCTCGCGTTGTGTGCGCTCTCGTGTACCCAGGTGGAAGATGAGCGAGAAAACGGCACCGATGCCCAGCACGATCAGCGCCAGGTCCTGGAAATGTAGAGAGCGTCGAGGGAATTTAATTAATGCACTGCAATGACTGTTAAATAGCAGACAAACACAACCTTAGGGATGATTTTGCTTTTCACAGTACATGTACCGTCACTGCCCGCTGTAATAGTGTTCACATGAGCATTTATGCGGGTATCCAATCAGCCAATCATGTGGCAGCAACACAAAGCATAAAATTATGCAATTACAGGTCAAGAGCTCCAGTTAATGTTTATATCAAACATCAAAATGGGGAAAATTGTGGGCCAGAATTGTGAATTCCGATCTCTGCGACTGGTTTGAGTATTTTAGGAACTGCTGATCTCTAGAGTTTACACAGAATGGTGTGAAAAACAAAAAAAACATCAAGTGAGCGACAGTTCTGTGGGTGGAAACGCCCTGTTGAGGAAAATGGCCAGATTGGGTCAGACTGAAAGCCTATAGTAACTCAAATAATCACTCTTTACAACCATGGTGAGCAGAAAAGCGTCTCAGAATGCACAGGGAACCGTGAGGTGGAGGTTCTACAACAGCAGAAGACCACATCTGGTTCTGCTCCTGTCAGTCAAGAACAGGAACCTGAGGGTATCATGGGCTCACCAAAACTGGACAGTTTTGACTTCTAAAAAACACCAGGTGTTCGATGAGCCTCTGCCCATGATAGCCTCAGTTTCCTGTTCTGGGCTGACAGGAGTGGAACCCAGTGTGTTCTTCTGCTGTTCTCGCCCATCCACCACATGGTTGAGATGTTTTTCTGCTCACCACGGTTGCAAAGAGTGATTATCTGAATGACTATATCCTTCCAGGCTGCTCAAACCAATCTGGTCATTCTCCTCTGACCTCTCTCATCAACAAAGCTTTTCCACCCAGAGAACTGTCGCTTACTCAATGTTTATTGTTTTCCACACCATTCTCTGCAAACTCTAGGGACTGTTGTATGTGAAAATCCTAAGTGATCAGCCGATGCGGTTCATAACAGGCAGTCTCCAAAATAAGAACCTAATTATAGTCATGTGTCATGGTTCATACAGATAAGATTTGACAGTTACGTTTTGGGGATAATTGCTCTTCTCTCTTATTGTAATATTAACTTGATCATGTGGTTAAATGTGGTCAATCATGTGGTACCTCCTTAGGGTGAGGAAATGTGAAAGATTAGAGGAAACTGGAGGCTATTTTTGATCATTAAAGATGTGAGGAACTCACACACAGTCAAAGCCCTCGCCCCATCACACTTTTCCCCATTATGATGTTTGAAATAAATCATAACTGAACCTCTTGACCTGCATCTGCATGACTGTATACATTGTGCTGCTGCCACATGATTGGCTAATTAGATAACTGCATGAATGTGCATGTGTACAGGCGCTCTTAATAAAGTGGAAGGTGAGTGTATATTATATAGAGATTATTTGGTGTAGTTTTATTTGTTTCCATCACAGCTATGCCTTTATTGCTTGTTTAGTTTTTGCAGTGCACTAATAAGGAAATACAATTTAGAAATATCTCATAGCACAGCGTCATCGTGTGTGTGTTATGGAAAATCACTCGTCAGCTTGTTGAGTCGTTACAGCGTTCCCTCTCATCTCAAACAGCAACACACAGATTCCTATAACACGATCTGCTTTATTTCACCGCGCCGTTATATTCTCCATTCTGATTGGTCGGAAGGGGTGGATTCGTTTTCTATAAGAGCAGCTCTGACAGTCGTTCTAGTTATAAGGCACGTCACGGGTTTATATTAATGTGCTCGATCTAAAATGTTATCACTTCAGCTTGTGCAGCAAAAACGTGTGATAGAATGGAGTTTTCTGTAACAAATCTGAAAGGAGTCTCCAGTGTCAGAGGTAACGATTTAATGTAACAGAGAACAGCTTTTATAGAGACATTTATAAACTTGTATAAAAATGTGTAATAGTGTAATAGTTTACAGGAGGTTTTAGGTGTTTTCATTAAATTTCTTGGAGTCTCCAGTTACAAAGCAGAAAACTTCTCTCTTTTTTTGGTTTATTAGCTTCAAGAGAGAGATAAAAATAAAGGCTGGTCTGGGAATGTTGCTTATAGCAGACATGTTGTAAGACCTGACACATTCCATGGATGTTCCATGACATTAAATTCAACTATAAATGGATACAGAGTATGAGTACGTAGTCATTCTTTAATTAATAAAAACTTATTTGGCCAACTGCTGTGGTATAAAAGGAAAAAAACACTCTGGGACATGCTGGTATAAGAAAGTAATCACGGTGCTAACAGTAACTTGACATCACTGATTATAACAGCACATGCTGTAGTTGTTTACTCCTTACTACTGTTCACTCTCCACCAGCTGCTAGACTGATTTAATGTTATATTTTAGATTACATGTATGTATTTGTCCTTAAACTGCATTAGCGTTTGTGAACCTCTCACCCTGAATATGGGGGCGTCCAGGTGACTCAGCTGGTCAGCGACGGACGGATCGGCCGAGTGCTGGAAGCGGAACAGCAGCCAGGCCACCGCGTACACGGTGATGTTGGACAGCACTGTGAACGCGTACCTGCGCCAGGAAGAACCACGTTTCACTCATTTTGATAAAAAGAAGCAAAAACAGAAGTATATCACAGCCATGAAAGAACATTTAAAGCTTAAAATAAGTAGAAAACAGTCTGAATAGTCTTATATTTAAATAAATATTAATCTCATAATAAGAAATAAGAGGTATATTTGCCAATATTCAGGATATTTTCACTTGCTAAGATCGTCTTTGCAGTTCATTTATGAAGAAAAATGGATTAACCTCAAGTATGATGGGCATCCAGTTCTATCATTTCTGCTGCCTTTTTAACTAAACATGTCTTCGAGGTTTGACGGACATGTGTAACAACCTGCTAATAGGTGGACTGGTGACTCTGGTCATCACGTTTATTCCACAGCGCACTGCTGCCAAGTGTGTAGTAACTAACGTGGTGTGGTATAAACTCCGAATTAGTGCTCATTATTTTCAATAGCGACCTGTTAAAATTGACCTAAATTGTCTTGGTTCATGGGATAATTCTAAGCCTCCTAAAATTAGGAAGGAAAATTCTAAGGAAACCTTCTGTTCTAGGGTTCCACATAGAACATGTAAGGGTTCCTCCAGATATCCAGTACAAGAGGATATGAAAATGACCAGTGGTATTCAGTGAAACATATCCAGGGTAAACATTTATCACTAGGAGTATTTACACAGTACATACTTTAACCCTATCATCATTTAATAAATAAGGAATAAAACACTTTGTGACATGCTGATGTAGAAAAATAATCAATGACAGAGTGGTGTGATGGAGCGGAGTTACTGCTACCACCCTGAAGCTGACTATTGTCCAATATCAATACCAATATCAAAGCTATTTAATAGCAAATCTATTTTTAACCTTATTTGAGAACTTCCCTTTCGTGGAAGCCACTTTTCCAACAACAGGGAGTTCCAAAGCAATTTTTGAACCATTCCCAGAATTTTGACTAAAAATAAATTGGTTCGGAATCTGAAAAGTTGGTTCCCAGCAGAAACCAAAAGATGGTTTCTCCAGTGTGACTCGTGTTGACATCAGGCATCTTGCTTGCCGGCATCTCGAAACTAGTGGAAACGCTGACTGGTTCACTAGCTGGCACCAAGGTTCAAAGAATCATGAACAGCTCTGGTTCAAGAACATGTTCCCTGTTGGTGGAAAAGGGGTATGTGAGGAGAACAGTGGAACTCAAAGCGCTTTGGATCTTTAAGAGAAAGAGAAGAAGTCTTTATTGGTCACATATACATTATAGCATGTCAAAATTCTTTTTTTTTTTGGTGCATATCCCAGCTTGTTAGGAGAGAGAGTTAAGGGTATAACAGAATCAGCTTGAGACTTGAACCCCCAACCTTCTCATGAGTAACGCAGAGGCTTAACCACTGAGCCAACTGGAAGCAGAAAAGGACTCATATAGGTTGCATCTGAACAGGGATCAGAAATGTGTGGAACACCCTTGTACAGATCCAGAAGTATATATATTTCTGCAATCCCAGAGTACAAAGACAAAAGGGTTCTTTGCAGGTTCTTTGGATGGTTGATGGTTTTTTTTGCTTCCTAAAGGTGTACCCTTTCTGATAAAAGCAGGTCCTACATCAGAACTTTAAGGGTTTCCCTTGAAGGACAAAAAAAGCACCTTTAAATCAGCGCAAAAGAATAACCTTGACCGACATCCTACTACTGTGTTGGTGTGTTGGATTCCAGTCATCCACGTAACTTACAATCTCCTATTAGACACACACAAGCTTTGGAAAATTGTGACATCACGTGAAAGTACCTCATACCTGTACGCAGTGAGCTCCACCTTGGCGTGTTCACACGTCACCAGCTCCGGGATGAGTGACAGGTGAGAGATCTGAGTGGAGGCCCAGCCGAACTGGAAGATGATGATGAAAGGGGTGAAGTAGGTGAGGCCCACCCACTGTGGCATCACCCCGCTGCAGCCCACACAGGGGTTGAAGATGAACGGGAAAGACAGCAGCACGCAGATGGTTCCTGTAAACAAACAAACAAAAAAATATACCATATGACCTACCAAGAAAACCATCTAGTTTTCATTCACCTGAGCAGGTAGTTGGGATTTCATGCTCACGAGTGCAAGGCTCAGGGCATGGAAAATTGAAATGAATAAAACATGGACGCAACAGGTTCCCTCTGTTTTGTAAGATTCAGTAGTACTGCATTACCACTCTAATAGCAGTCGAGTTCAACAGCTTTTCTCGGCATAAGAAGTTGCCCCTAATCCTCCTCCTGGATGTTGACCAGTGTAACAGGCCTGATTAATCTACCCGAGGTGTGCGAGGACATTTCAGTACTGGAGCCAGCTCCATGAATGAAGGTATGCATGGAGAAATAAGGATCCTTAACTATTTCTTATAGAGAAACACTGATGTAGTGGTCTACACAGCACCTTTAAAGGTTCTCCCAATGGAACATCCGAAGTACCCTAAGTTAAGTGTTCTTAATGTTCTATGGTGCACTTTTTATTCATAGGAAAAACTTCTACAGAGACCCATACATACGTTTTTCCTCGCATACCCTGTTTAGAGCGAGCTTAGAGCACAAGAACCTGTAAACTTGCCGGTTGTTTTGATTTGCTTTTTATTATAAGGATTTCTTTCCACTATTGCAGCCTGAAATTGCATACTTTATGCTGTGCAGGATAACTGCATTCAAAAGTACCGCACTCAGCACACTGTATTATGAGTTCAGAGGGGCGTGGCTTTGTGACACAGTTGAGATTGCAATCAAAGACAAGGTGGTGTAGTGTATGTATGTTTATTCATTTATAGTAGTTACAGTTAATGTTATGGCATGCATGAAAAACAAGTTTTCTCCTCTGAATTTAATAAGACAAAAAAAAGCACGGGGCGGTACAGTGGTGCGGTGGTTAGCACTGTCACCTCACAGCAAGAAGGTCCTGGGTTCGATCCCCAGGTCACCCAGGGTGCCTTTCTGTGTGG
>JAQQZX010000040.1:2752769-2777242 GCA_030068355.1 Notoglanidium maculatum
ACACACACACACACACACACACACACACACACACACACACACACACACACACACACACACACACACACACAAACACGGGAGCCGTGAATGAAGCTCGCTAAATAGGTGACGATACCAGAGCCAACGTCTCGTAACCTGTAGCTATGTTTAGCTGGTGCTTGGTGCAGTTTCCTTGGCCGTCGTTCGTGCTCATGTTTCAGAGGGCGAGTTTACGACTGAAGGACGGCGCTTTGTCACTGTGATCAAGATAACGCTAGGCATGGGCTGTCGAAATGACTACAATTATGAGGCATCGCATTTGCGACACCATTTAATATCTTCATACAACACAGCGGCGAACAAATCACGAGTTTATTCGCTTTTCTGAGAACGTGTCCGATTGTGGCCCGGGACATCGTTATCCAATCAGAACAGGGGAAACTAAACAGCGTAGTGTCAGATTCCTGGTTCAGGAACAGGAATGCAACCTGGTGCTGCTGTTGTAGCTCATCCACAGCTAAAGCTCATGCATTCGGAGGTGCTTTTCTGCTCACCACGGATGTACAGAGTGGTGATGTGAGATCTCGTCATCTCGGATATTTCTGAACTACTCAAACCAGCCAAAGTTTTCCTTATTTTTGATGTGATGTTAGATGTTGATGTGAACATTAACGACAGCTCTTGACCCATATCGGTGTGATTTTGTGCACCGTGTTGATGCCACGTGACTGGCTGATTGGATAAAATGTACCAAATACAACCATCGGTTTTACAAGTGTCTTGCGAGACTAGTGATTCGTCAACCTGTGCACAACATAAACATCATGGCATGGATATATATTTAGGCTGCATCAACATTAACACGTTAAAGATAAAAGGTCGTCGATGCTTGTAATTCATTACCCATGATGCATAGTTGAGGCTGATGAAGTTCGCTTTCTTCCGGGAAAGGGTCACATGATAGGAGCGTGACGAATCACGGAAGGACACATCATGAGACCCGATCAGAAAGCAAAGGTGGGTGTCTGCGTCACCGTTTCCAAAAGCCTACGTTTTTCTTCGTCCACACTAAAATGCAACTCTGGGATTTTCAAACTAAAATGAGGCCAGCAGGCGTCCAAAACGCTCGGTTTTAAGGGCTGGAAATCTCTGGAGTAACATGGACGTCGGGCGTACACGTAGCGAAAGCGATGCCTTTTAAAACTAAAGAGTCCATTACAAATGCATGCTCTTTTAGGAAAAAACATGTACATGAACAGTAAAAGTCGTACTAGTGTCTATCGCTTCGTCGATGTGTTGATTTTCTCCACACAGATCCCTTTTCTTTCTTAGACGACGATTACCACTTAAACTTCCACCAGACTGTTTTAACTCTTTCATCAAGTGATGCACTGTAAACCTGTCCTTTAAAAAAAGACAACACACACCACACACACACAAAACCTCTCAGCCTCAATTCCTACTCATCCTCTGAGAGGCGTGCAGGAGATTTATTGCAAGGTTTGCAATCGCCTACTACAGATGTTGCTGAGCAAGCAGAGCTTTACCTCCAGCCCTCCTACCTCACCGGTTTCTGCACAAGAGGAAAGAGATCAGTGAGTCACTCGTGCAGTAAACATGGTTTCTTCTGTCTAGTTACATCGCCAAGTAACACTTAGGTCATGTTTATAGAAAAACCTGCTGGCTTCGATGTTTGTCAGGCGTTTCGTCAAATTACCAAATTATGCAGGTGTTTTTCTCCAGACTGTTGATTATACATGAGAACAAAGCGGATCTATAATTAAGAGGAAACAACTATGGATAAAAAAAATATACAGATGCGTAAATATACACATTGTTGTCCATCATGTGCTTTTATAAATTCATGGAACAGAATGCAATCTTTTGAGTCAGCTCAAATACTCAAGACGATCCCAATCCAGATATTCCAGGTGTGAGAATTATTTGCGTCAGATCAGATATAAAATTACAGACAGTCGTTTCTCTCCTCTGGTACTCTCTCTGGTGTACCGAACTAGTGGAAAACAAGGTACTTTCTCCATCACCAACCAGTTAAAATCAGGAAGAGGTGGGACTTACGGTAGCGACACCGTCGACAACGGCGGAGGAGAAACTGATCCTGGCTGTCGCCGACAAGTCGGTTATTTACGATCCAACAGTGAAGGGTTTCCTTGATCGATATTTGAAATTAGCATTGAGATTTCTTTCCATCGTTTTAGCGGACCTTCCTAAGGTAAATAGAAACTTGACGTTCATAACGGAGGAATGTGAAAGTGCTAGATGTTTTTTGCAACCTAGCAACAATAAGTTGTTGAGAAAAGCGCTCTGAAAACGCATGTGGTGGACACGGGTCCTTAATCCACCAAGCAAAAACGTTCTACCAGGAGACAGATCGCGCCTCTGCGTCGAGCAAGACACGCTGGGATGAAAACCCGCAAAAGTGAAAACTTGTTCTGTGAAGCGAATAGCCGAGGCACAAAACCTGCTTGTACAGGAAGCCTGGACTAATCGCATGTATTTAAAAATATGTATTTAAAAAAAAAAACCCACACACCACCACATCCATGCTTCATACGCTGCCTTCAGCTCACCTCACAAGTATGGACTTCTACAAAGTGGGGAAAAACAACGAATACTAAAACTGATATTAGTAATCATGAGTTTATGATGGATTTATTTTCTCAAACTAGTGAATTGTGCAGTTATAGATTCAACCAACCTGTTTCTCTAATACTGCTTTAAAGCCATGAAGTGATATTTTATTTCCTGTTGACGGCGTTTGACACGAGAAACACTAGCGAGAGCAACTACGAACTGACCAATCAGCACTTTTGTCAGAATTTAATCTTTATATCGTGTTTTTAATCAGGCAGTTTTGAATCTTGTGCACTCGGCCTGGAAAGGCACGTGAGAGAGAAGTTGCTTGTCAAGTGTCGGGAGCTCATTTGCATATAACAGAAACCAGACTGGAGTCGCATTTGACTGCATGTGTGTTTAAAAATGGCGTCTAAACGGAGGGGAGGCTAAAAATGACACGGACGTTCCGTTCGCTTACCAGTTTGATTGCCACGTATTCGTTGGTGTAGAGGTTCTTGCCGAGCCGCAGCTCTCCGAAGTTCCCGCAGCCGATTTTCTTTCCCACGCGGAAGTTGGGTCCGACCATGAGGACGCCGGAGTTCCCGCCCGTGCCCCGGCTAGCGTGCCCGGGCCTCCCCCCGCCCGGTTTGGACATCCTCCTGCCCTCGTTGGCGTCTGCCTTCCCACCTCTCTTATCAAAATCCATAAGCTTGTGGTACCCTGGCCTCTCCACGGTTACTCGCCGGCCATGCAAAGCTGAGAGGCGTCAAAACAAAGGGCCAGGGGTTTAGCAGTGAGGGCGGGTCAGAGATCTAGATCTGTACACAAATCACGCCTTTACGGCTGAATCCAGAACGGCGTGTGGGGCGTCACGTTAATCCTTCACGGCTCCTCTCGTCCGCATGTGTAGCACGTTACTGCCCGACTGAGGCAGGCTGTGCTAGCATGAGCGTGCATACGTACATGAAAAACATCTGCATGCACCCGTACAAACACACACACACACTCACTCACACACACACACTCTCATTCACTCACTCATTCACTCACGCACACACACACATACACACACACACAATTCCTGCTACTGGATCCGATCAGCCGCCGCTGAACGTCCGCTTGGACTCCTCATGGCTTCCTCGAGTCATTCGCTGGAGAAAACCTTCCTCATGTCCAAATCCAGCGGAGGCGAAGGCAACAGCGACGGTCCGAGCGATGAGATGAACTCCTGCGCCGCTAGATATCTGTAAGATAGTGAAAACAAACTTTAGACTAAAAAAAATGCAGGCTTGGAAATCCTGAGAACAAAACATTAAACCCGCAGACGTTCCATAAACCTGTCGTATAAATCAGCTCCGCGTGGACGCTGAGCCGCCGCAGCGTTCAGACGAGCTCGAGGGTCGCAGATTAATACCCGCCAGAGAAAAGGCACTTGACAGATTTATAATGTTTGCATGAAGCCGAGCGAGAATAAAAGGGAAGTGTCCGGGCGGCGACTGCGCTGTCTAAGGAAAACACGAGATGTCTGAGGGTCGGAAGCATTTATTAGGCCGGGACGAGACAAACTGAAAACGAGGTGCATGGCGGTCATGGGATTTTACAGCATGGAACAGAAGGGTCGCAAATTACAAGCCAAGCAACGCTCAGATCAGGTTCAACGGCCTCACTGTACTCCCAAAGTCCCAGAGTAGAGTCTGGACTCATCCAAGCGGGTCAACGGAACATAAAGATGTACGATTAGTTCCTGATGTGCTGCGGACAAAACTACGACTGATTAGAAACTAATCCTTACCGTGAGAGCTTCCACACCTATTTGTACACTTGCAGAGTCTGAATCGGTGAGAAACTCATACTGCGGTATGTTTATGCGTAACAAAAATGAACTAAAAAACTTTCACGCAGTGGTTAGAAAAATGCTTGTGGAAATAAAAAATACTCACTCGCCCCAGCATTGAGGACGGAGCGTCCAGACTCAACAAGGGTATACAAAAGACTCGTGAAAAATATCAAATCCGGCATTTATTTACTCTTTTGGCTCACCAGTTCAAATCGCCAGAACTTCTAAAGCCCTGTGCTTTAACTCGGTTTGGCATCTACTTAAAAAAAACAAAAAAAAAAAAAGACAAAAAACAACCACACAATAGGAGAAAAATTAAACAGAACATTGTATCCATATCGTGTTTGATTCGCTTCCCGCAGGTGAGTCGATTCAGAGTCGAATCGCCTTCTTGCTGCGATCGAACCGTGCTACAGTTCACTAGGAACCAGAACGAGACCAGCTCGCTCGGACGCTTTCAAAACACAGTGCGTTCTCACCTGTGTAAGGAAGAGAAAAACAAAAAAAAAACACCAAGGTTCGATTGAAACTGCACAGACTGTAACAGTAAGCAGCGCTTTGCAAGCGTCAGCTTTCGACTTTCCTCACTCTGTGGCTAGCCCAAAGACCCCACACAGCTCTCAACAGGAACTTCACATATTACTCAGTAAATACACAGTACACACCGCACACACACACACGTCTCTATAGCTAA
Source organism: Notoglanidium maculatum (assembly GCA_030068355.1). Classification (NCBI taxonomy): domain Eukaryota; kingdom Metazoa; phylum Chordata; class Actinopteri; order Siluriformes; family Auchenoglanididae; genus Notoglanidium; species Notoglanidium maculatum. Next base: position 2,757,857 of record JAQQZX010000040.1, read on the forward strand.
TACATCTTTAAATGAGGAGTACTACCAAAACTTCTCAGGATTTCATATTTAATATCGATCTTCTGATAAAAGTTTCATCACTGCGCTGTTCAACAACGTTGATTCCTTGTCTATAACAGCAGCTATAACAGTAGCACCAGCTGTAATTACATCACAGGGCGTATTCTCATACATTAGTGTTTCTATAGCAACAACTTACACAGGGACTGGAGTGTCGATATTTAACAAAGTGTATAATCCTGAATAAAGTGGCGTACGCACACGTTGAAATTTTTTGTTTTATTACCTCCGAGAGAGGCCGGTGATGGGACGACTGCTCATGGCCGCTACGACGAACGGTGGACGGGAACGAACTTGTTTCACGTACATTAAAGTGACTATAAACAGCTAAAATGCCCCATGTCCTGACTGTGTATTAACCCAGATTTTTTGTAATAAATAAATAATGTTTAATAGTTTTCTTTTTAAAATCTCATCATCAGGATTAATTCAATTTAGTTACTTGTGCCAGGGCGTCGACCCATATCGCATCTTCATGACGCCTTAAACCACAGAAATTCCAACGGGGGCTGATTTCCAAATAAATAATAAACACAGACGCAAAAGACAACGTACAAACACAAGACACTGATCATGTTTTAACGGTTTTCCTACACGCGGCTACATCAGAAGCAGTAACAGTGACCTGAAGATTAAATACCGGCAGTTTGAACTGGTCTATAATTAACGCAACTCCTTCGGCAAAGCCACAGACGATGCCTGAAGAAAAGAAGGCGTGAAACAGGTAATGCAGGACATCTCCATACTCGCAGCACGGCTTCGGCTTCATAAGAAACGATCGACGGCCGCTTGGGTTCGGCGCCTGATCAAGCAGCAGCAAGCACAACCGAAAGCATCGCCTCCTCCGAAAGTATTGGGACGGCAATTGTCTTTCGCTATACACTGAAGGCATTTGTGTTTGAGATCAAAAGATGAATTCAACATGAAAGATCAGCTTCCATTTCCTGGTATGTACGTCTAGATATGCTGAGCAACTCGGGCACCAAATGTCTTCGGTGCACAGAAGAATTTGCCATGTTGTTCCAATAATTTTGGAGGGGACTGTTTGTGTATGTGTTCCAGTGAGTCATGTAATATTTAACATCACTCCGGCTTTATGGAATATTTATCAATGACAAAGTGACACTGCTTGGCCAAGCAGAGATTAAGGCAAATTGAGGTAATTATTTTCCCCGCCCTTCATTATTTGACAATCCATCGAGCACACACAACGCAGGCGAATAAACGTTATACGCCTTCTGCGCTCGTTCAGCCGACGCCAATCGCTGGCGGACGTGGCGGAAGAGATAACGGCCGATCAGTTCCACAAGAGGGTGAATCGAAGACGCGGGAAAAGCCCACAAGAGACAGCAGTGGAAGCGAACACAACGTAAAAAAAGAAAAAGGCATCTTCCTGCTGTCCGCACACAGTCCGGTCCAGTCGAAGCGTCTAGATGCGACTCAGGACACGTCGGGAGATGACACGAATGAAAAACTAACAAACAACCGAGATCCTTTTCTTTCGGTCGATGCGCCCTGCGGTTCTCCGAGCGCTGTGTCTGCGTTTATAAACATTTTTAACAGCACGTTTCAGTGAGAATGCTTCACATTAGACACTGCGAGGAGAAAAAAAAAAAAAAGGAGAAGGAACTTCACAAGTCGCACTTCACTAAAATACAGCACTCAGAGTGAGAGTTTACGAGAAGAGCCTGCTTGAAGAAGACAACAACTCCATGATGGACACGTTCATTCACGTATTCAGCGCAGACAGACACGTCCCTCACCCGGTGAGACGTCTAGACGTGCGGTCTGAGACCTGAGCCACTTTCTTATACGATCATAAGATAGATCAGACATCCAATAAGTGATCATGTGACATGAATGAGGAATGTTTACTTGATGTTTTAGCAACTGATTAAAGAGAAACTGGAAGTAAACTTCTGAAACATGTAACGTACTGAAACACACGATGTACACATTTCAGTGGAAAAGGTGATGTAATGTAATGTGAACGCAGACACGGCACGACTCACACCAACACCCATAGCCTATCGCTAACTCTCCTTCGTTTACGCCCTTTTACTTCCGTCCTACAGCCGGATACAGGAGCGTCCTATACACGTCATCGATTATATGAACAACAAGAAGATTCATTCAAAAAACATAACATGAAGGCAGAAGTGAAAGAAATGGTTTCTTTTATCTCGTCTCGGTTTTCCATCAGGGCGCTTTCACACCTATTAGGCGTACTGCCGCGTCCGATTCAGAGCGAAACTGATACAAGGAGATAAATAAACGACGGGATATCCAGGCTATATAAATCTCTCCCTCACATCACCCAGCATTTATTACTTTTTGTTTGTCCAAATTTCCATAACACATGTAGCACTGCAGCTCCATCCTTGGGCTCGGTTTAGCAGCGAACGTCTACGAGAAAAAAACAAAACAAAAAACCACTACATCAAGAACTACACGCCTTCAAGGGCCTTTTTTTCCCCGTTTGCGTTCGCATCGTGAGCAGGAACGCCGGAGTGCTGTAAACCGCATGAAAATCGAACAGTATTTCCTCGTAACGTATAAGATCAATAATGTCTGGACTTCATCGCCTGTCCGTTTATCAGTGTTCTTTTTTCTTTCCTTCCATTTTTAACACGAAGGCTTTTTTCCAAAAAGCTGGAAGTGCAAAAAGTTCCAGCATGACAATGACAAGTGCACAAAGCCAGCTCCATGAAGACACGATCTGCCAAGAGTGAGTGGAAGAACAAGAATGTCCTGCACAGAGCCCTGACCTCAAACCCACTGAACACCTCTGGTGTTGAGAAACTGGATCTGGAACCTCCTCGACATTGCATCATCGGCTCCTGACCTCACTATTGCTCCTGTAGTTGAATGAACTCAAATCCCAAGTGGGGGACACCTAGTGGAAGTCCTTCCCAAAAGACTTATTTGAAGGCTAACTCTGGAATGAGATGATCGACAAGCACATATGAATGTTATCGTTAGGTGTCCACATGCTTTTGGCCGCATAGCATATATCAATGACAAGCAGAACCAGCAAGTAATGTGACAAGTTGAACGAACCACGTTACTCTGCATTTGTCCCGGAGTATGAATAGCATCCGCACTCGATGCGGACCGTGTCGTGGCGCGCTTGACGTGAACCCCTATTTTCCAATCGGATCCCTGAATCGCTCACGAGTTTGAAAAACAGGGTTCAGACTCCATCGACCAGACTGAAATCAGACTCTGTGTGAAAATGACTTTACTTTTAAACCTTTACACCGATTTAAATTATAGCCCCAAAACATCCTAAAAATAGTACATGAATTTTGAACTCCGTGAACAAAAGTACGAAGCCAGGATTCGTCTCAAAGCACGGTTCAAGCTGCCCGTTCGTGTTGACTAACGAGTCTAACCAGCGAGCAAAACAAGCGGGGATTCATATTCACAGGAAAGAAAATCTGCCCTCATTTCATTCACGAGCTTAAGACTACAACATGTTTAAGAGTACACATTTAATCCAACCAGAATCTGTGCAGCCTGGAAAAGAGGTTTGTTCAGACAAACTGGACTTTCTGGCAAGCCGTCTAACAGGAAGTACAAACTGCTCGCATATGACCTGAAGTAAAAACAGCTTTCAAATGTCAAACCCGATGACTAAAGCAAATAATCCTGCAAATCAATCAAAGTAAATATAATGACGTGCAAGGAATTATTGAGCTAATAATCAACTTGTTCATGGGGCGTAAAACAGCTTTACGAGTTGTAATGGAAAGATATCTTGGTTATTTAGATAAAACAGGTTTTTACAACACTAAGTTGAAAACATTTTTTTAACCTTGCTTTTGTCTGGCTGATCTGTTTGTCCTTCTTAATGTTCAGGTTTTTATTCTCCCCTCTCCTGTATTATGACGTAAGAAAGTTCCTAATGTTCGGTATAAATCAAGTTGCCATGATTAGACTAGATGAAGCTGGATTAGAGAGAGATCAATCTGTTTATTGTGATTGCTAAAGCATGCATGTTTGTTTTCTTTAATTCAGCTAGGCGTTAGATAAATAGATATTCCTGATCAGTATATAGAAATGCGTTCAGTTCTCTTCTAATCACTCACGTGCACATGTTTCTAACAAGAAAAGACATGGATTCAAACGGTGTTCCTTGTCAAGAGTAAATCCTAGGAAGGTTTGCTAGCAAGATAGCGGTTAGCTTGGACTAGCTAGGAACCTAGCAACCTGACTAACATTCCCAAACAATGTTAAAATGCTTAAAACTGCAGAAGAATGAGTGTTCACGGACTTGTACACGACAGCATGTTATGACGGTTTCTGTATAATTAAACATCCTAAAATCATCCTAACATCAGACACTAATAACATAATATTCAAAGCTAAGCTTCTAGCTAGGAAGTGTGCACTTCTTTCAGGATTTAACGACGCTGCTGTTAAATTCATACGATAAAAGGGTGTCTTTATATCTATATGGTTATTTAACATTATCTGGGACTCCATTAGCTAAGTTAGTGAGCTTGTCATTTTACTTAGCGCCAGCTAGCCACTGTAAGCTTAACGAATTTTACAGAAATATATTTACCTCTTATCTCTTAAATATCATTATCCACATCTAACGCCCGTGCTCATGAATTAAATCACAATCCTGATGTTTCTGCGACAATATGTAACCAATTACACCTACAAACTTTCTACTTAGCATGCTAGCTAATAATCTAGTTCTTATATAGCACTGGTAATAGCAACTAAAGCTCATATAGCTAGGTCGCTAGCAGCTCCGCCTGCTGTGCTGGGATTGGTTAGTCATATCGGCTAACCGTATTTAATTGGTTGACAGGACATATTCCGAGTAGAACTAGCCAATCCTAGAGCAGGAGGCGGGTTGAAGAGCGAGAAAGGGGGGGAGGGTGAGACAGGGCTGCCCGTTGCATCGTTAGTTTTTAGCCACTTAGCTAACCCGACTAGCTAGCTAGCTAATATTTCGATTGAAGTATTTCCTTGCATTATTTTGACTAGTCCGTTTAGAAACCGGATAGAATGAAAACAAGTTTACCTGAAGGCTCGAGTTTGGTTGCCGCCAGCCCATATATTCCCGTATTCATGGCTTTAAATGGTGTTTTTTTTTTTTTTTTTAAATCCCCACAGCGGCTAAGCGCGGATTCGTTGTTGTCTCTTTAAGCCTACTGAAGTGGGAGAGCGCGAGGCGTCAGCAGAATCAGTCACTCCCCATCGCACTTTCAGACCAAACACATCCGGACTGGAGAGAATTTAGACTCCTGCTTTTACCAACATGTCTCTATTACACACAGCCCAGAGAAACAGCCATGTTTCAGCGTCTCCTGAAGCATTAAACTCTTTAAGCCATTACACCTTAATGAAGGAACCTAAGGCTGTTTGGCAAAATGATGTATACTACACATGAACACACACACATTACCCTGCAGACCGAGTTTAACCCAGTGTGTCAGGCAAAAATATTCATCAAAATGTTGTCTAATGTAACAAGAACATGATTTGAGCCTTAATGATTACTACTTATCCTACAGTGAGTCTACACAAAAGTCCATCATTCATTCATTCATCTTCAGTCAGAGCTTCATCCTGGGCAGGGCCATGTTGGATCCAAAGTTGATCCCGGGACCTCAGGGCATGGGGTAGGAATACACCCTGGGTGGAACGCCAGCCTATATCACACACATATTCACACCTAGGGGCAATTTAGCATTGCCCAGTCCACCCATGAGCATGCTTTTGGACAGGAACCTGGAGTAAACTCGCACGGCTCAAACCGGGAATCCTGCAGCACCAAAAACTCCTCTTTAGGTGTTTAACAGTTCTACCTTTCAAAATGAGTCCTACTTGGAACCTGCTATCTTGTTACGGTTCTATATAAACCCTTTAAAGGTTCTTGGAGGTGTACATTTAAGGATTAAAATTATTGTTTTTTAGACATTTTGCTGTTGTCGTGATGGTTGCCATGAACTGAATTAAAACCCTTGATCTACATTTAAAAGTATTTACAAATAGACATGACACAAGTATTAGGTGCCCAGAAGACTTTTAGGTGGGTTTGAAAGCTACATAAGTGGTTCAGAAATGTAAACACTAACCATAATAGGTAAATGCTTGTCATTATTACTGTTTTCATACATACACAGTCGATGCTCCAAACGAACACAGGATACACGACAGCCATTTTGCATATCCATAATTAACAGCATGTATAAACCCTGTTTAAGACCTATGTTGTGACATCACTAAGAACCAGGGGTGTGGCTTATCTCATTGACAAGCTAGTGAAATGCATCTGTTTGTAACTAAATAATCAAACTAATATGTGAGTGAGTGATGTATTCATCTTAAAATATAAAACCTAAAACTTTGGCGTTGCAAAGAATGAGCAATGCGAATATTTTAAGCCTGTTTTTATCCACTTTTGTCCCATTACCAAGGATGAACTTTGTTTTCCCGGATGCACCATGCAGAAAAGAAATCTTTCTTTAATTAGTATCATATGAACAAAACAAGTGCCTGCGTAAAAACCATGACTCATTATCTCTACTGTGTGCTTATTACTCAGCTACCGGAGAGCAAGTGCTCGAGCGCAGAACATCTTTTTTATTCCTGACCCACCCGTGATGATGTCATGGTGTCCAGCAGGCCGGTGACGCAGGAAGAGTTTGCATGTATTGTCATGTCCACCTGTATGTGCGTCACCACATAATAGATAGAATATCAGTCATCGGAGAAGCTCTCTAGCATTGTAAATGAATTTATATATAATCATCAGTACTTTGTGGTGTCTAGGTTTAGTGAGACGAATATCCAAGGATTAGCACCTGTGTGTGGCCAGGATTTGAGTAAAATTTATTTCATCAATGCAATCAGTCTGGGTGTTACATTATCAGCAAACGCCCAGGCAAACATTTGATCAGGTTGCATCAGTTTTGTAAGGGGCCAGTACTTTCTAGCACAATGAGAACAATGAGATGTTAAACCTACAGCGATTTTTATTTTTTTTTGTACAATGCAAAAATGGTGTGTATTTATATTTAAAAAAGTGCTTTAAAAAAATCCCACCATGTTGCTTGCTCTCAGCAGATGTGTAAACACTCGGGTCAAGGGGTTCTTTAACGGCAGTTACAAACAATACAGCCCTAAAGTGAACTTTCTCTCGAGTTGCTTTATAACCCAGGAGCACCTGTTCATCTCCTCATGCTGATAACTGGCTCAACAGGGTTCGCTTTTCTGGGTGTTGCAGCTACAAGTTCAGACATGGATGTGCCATGGATCTAATGTGTAGCCCAAGGCTGCCGTATTTATGCACTGGCATGACGTCTGCCGTGCTGCTGTGAGGTTGCATGAATGGGAAGAAGGAAGCAGAGAAAGGCAGAGCAGTAGAGAGGAGGCTTGGATGCTTGTGCTGCTCTCCAAATACAAGGGGTTGGAGTGAAGGCGGAGAACTGAGCCGACACGGAGCCTGGAAATGAGCCGTGTCGTCTGTGGAAGTGCTGACACGACTAGCTCTGACGTCCGAAAGTGTCGGTTCTTGATTGGTGCTTTTCTCTTCCTCTGCGAGCTCGGTTTGTTTGGTGTCTCCGGGAGCATGCCTTTTCAGGAGAGGAGCGAACCGCTGTCCTTTGCGGAACTTTGCACGCCTGTTCTTGAACCACACCTGGAAAAAAGCATTCCAGTATTTACATTTACGCTTTTAGTCAAAGGCAGACGTAATACGGTGACTGAATAAGTAGTCGCTGAGTGTTATGGGATTTGCTCAACAATGCAGATCTTTGCAACCTAATATTTGAATCTAATAGCCTTTAAGCCATTATGATTCTAACCTAAAACATAGTTCTTTAAATTATTACATATTATTTGTCACGTTCTCTAGCTTTGTATTGTTGGATCTCTCAGCCTGAGAGTTTTTTTGCTGAATTTTATTTAGTCGTCATTTTTAACGTCTCTTTGTGTTTGGTCAAATCTTACACATGTCAATTTATACCTCAGCGCTGCTGAATTCTGGATTCTGATCAAAGAGAAAGCGTTGAACAGTAGCTCTGAAGGTAGCGCCAGATGTAATTCAAATCACAGATTTATGTTAATTCAACAGTTGGATAATAATGAGCAAATGAAAAACAAGTGAGGAAAAGATTTTAAAGGTGCAGTCATTGATTCTGGAGAAAGATTGTTGATATTTGAAGTCAATAGCCAAACAAATACACACCTCCCTTCAGTGTTCCTTCAGAAGCTCCGCCCCCCTAATTTATGGACATGCCAAGGCAACGACACTAACAACGATACCCCCATCTCCCTGCTTCCCTTCCCTGTGTCCTGTGATTGGCTGGATTAATGTTGTGTGGCTCGGAAAGGGATTTTCCATCCCAGCAACCTGAGAATTAGGGCTTATGAAAAAAACTATTTATTATGAGAATTTATAATGATATAGTATTATTTTTCTCCTTTTCCAAAGCATTTAAGCGTTTATTTTTATTAACAGTAAATAAAGGAAGACTCAGATCTATCGTTTTTTAATTCATCGCTATTGCTTTCCTTGATGTTTGTTAGCGGCCTTGTATATCATGATCCATATTGTGTATTTGAGAAATGTTTTCAAGTATCATGATCTGATATTTTGGGCCTATTGGCCACCTTTACTGAGAATATAAGCTCATAAGAAAGGAATCGTAAATCAAAGTGAGCGAGCTTAAAGATGCCAATCTAAGCGAAAAAATGTGCTGACATCAGACTTTTGCTCTAGACTCACAGGAATATGATATAATATAACAGATGTGTATAATAACATGTGCACCATGCAGTAAGGTCACAGCGTTGTGTATGGCGTTCTCACCTGAATGCGTGCTTCAGGGAGGTTGATGCAGACGGCCAGCCTCTCCCTCATGGCCATGTCAGGATACTGGGTTTGTTGGAAAGCTTTCTCCAGCGCCTGCAGCTGTGACACGCTGAACGCCGTCCTGCTCCTCCGCTGCTTCTGCTGAACCCCGTCACGCGCCTCGAGGATCAGCTCTGAAGTGTACACAGACACACTGATTACAACTTTCTTCAGATGGTATATTGGGATACTTGATGATGATGATGATGATGTTTAGTTCTTCTGAGGTGTCTTAAAGGTGCAGTTTGTAATGTTGATTTTTAGAGCCCTCTGCTGCCTGTGAGGCAAACTGCAAGAATTCATTGCAGTAAGAACATCAACGAGCCTTGCCTTTTATGCCTTTTTTTTTGTTTGTTTTTTAGAGAAATAGGCAAATAGTAGTTAAGCTAAGTTCCAGCTGGAGGTGGGGGTAATTTTTCTGGACCAGAAAACTGCAAACAGAAGCTTAAATTTAAAAAAGAATAAGAAAAAGATGCATTGTATGATATTATTGCGAATCACAATTGTTTAACGTGTATTTGTAATTCTGTGATTAGTATATGCATAGAAACCTTTAAAATGATGCATTGAGTCTTTAATTTAAAAAGAAGTTGTCATCAGCTGCAGCAAATTGAGTTTAACAAGTAATAAAGTAAAGTAGATAAGACATAAATAATAAATTAATAAAGATCCTTCATGAATTTGTAGAATTAAAATTTTAAAAAGTCTAAAACATTGGGCGGTTTAAAAAAAAAAAAAAAAAAAAAAAACAACGTACAGAAGGTATTTTTTTAATGTTGGTAATTTGTATGTTTATTATAATAAGCTTTATGTTGTGGTAATAGAATACCTTTGCACTGATATCATTTTTTTTCTTAGTAAACTAGATTTTTTTTTTGCAAAATCACAGTTCTTTATTATTATCTTTAAATCTATTACTAATAAATGTATAGAAACTTGCACATTATATACACAAATTGTACACACTTAGTTAGTCCAAAAGCATATAAGATATTAAAGAACATTATGTCATGTTTAGAAACGTTTGAATTCCTATAATTTTGAATTAATATAATTTTTAATACATTTCTTGCCTGTCAATTCAAGAACTTCTTCATCACACCATGCAGCCTTTTTCATTTTGTCCTATGGGTATACAAACTTTCGCACTCAACCGTAGCCACATCTGTGCTACTGCATGTTTCTGTTTTAGAAGTGTAAAATGTGAAACGAGGTTGTGTTTTTTACCGGCGAGTCTCTCGGCCACAGTGACGGTGTGAGTGTGAAGCCGGTAGCGTTGAGCCATCTCCTGGTGGAGGTCCAAACACAATGCGGGGTGAAGAGCGCAAAAATACGCAGAATTCATCACTCCTGACTGTCAACGCATTCCAACATTATACATTAACCTCAAATTATAAAGTCAGAGTAAAGAAATAACAGAAAAAAAATGTTTCGTTCATGAAATAGTAACAAATTTCCGAGACATGACAAAGAATTCGATGAGATGCTCCTGGGAGTTGCACCCAAAATACAGCAAGACCTCTAAACCCTGAACTCATGGAAGCCCTGAAACACAAGCTGTGAAGAAAGACAGCCTTTTTTTATCTTGTGGTTCAATCTGTGCTCACTGATAGATTGTAGAGATTGTGTTATTAAGTTAATAATGTTACAAAAGCAAGATAATACCAAGATAATAGCAAGATCATAACAAGATAATAAAAACATAGTCTTCGTTACTGAAAGAAACCAGTTATCGTGTCGACAGAACGACATAGCGCTTCAACTTTTTTCCACAACTAGTGGTTTAGGAGCATATAACACGTTATTAAGATGAAATAAACCGATTAAGGCAAAAATAATGACATGATATCTTGACACAAGGAGTTAAAAACAATTTCTTTTAATGACGTGTTTATATTGTATGTCTAACTAACAAGGTATTAAGAAGACATTACTACATAATATCTTGAAAAACCAAATTATTAAGTCAAAATAAAGTCAACATAATGTCTTGAAATAACAAGTTATCAAGTTAAAATAATGACAAAGCACCTTTTTGTTTTTTTTCTTTGTTATTACGTAAGAACTTTTTGTCACAGCTTGTGGTTCAGGGACATTCAGTCTAAATAACAAGAGAGCACTAATTCTAATTCTAATAAATTCTAATATTGCTTTTCTACATCCTAACACCAATTGAGATAAAAAAAAAAAGTTTTTAAGTCGAAAAAAGGAGATATTACACTGAAAATAATGACTTAGTATCTTGAAATTACACAATATTAAATGAAAACAAGAATATATTACATTAAAATAATGACATATCTTGAAATAGTGAGTTATTAAGCCATATGCATAAGATAAATAACAAATTATTAAGTTAAAATAATGAGCTATTAAGTCGAAATAACTTGTGGTTCAGGGCTGCCGTATACCAGACTACAAATATAATATTAATAACATTTACCTGGATATAGAAGATAAAAAGGCTTTCAGATAATCTCAATAATCCTACACTCCTGTCTGTGCGTTTCTGGGTAAACAGCGTAAAGCCCAAACAGCCTCCACGCTATTTAAGACGCGGCGCTCTGTCCTCCCTCGGCCATTAGCCAATAGAGAGAAAGGCATTAGTCCGGATTAGAGAGGATGAGGAGGGGGAGGAAGAAGAAGAAGAAGGAGATTTGGAGGGCTTGGGTTTCTTCTTTTTTTTCATGAAACTATTGAACTTGAGAGATTTACGTAAAGGATCTGGTCTCCAAAAGCGCTCCCCCTCTCTGTTCAAACAATTAAGACAATGTGCTGAGCTAATCTCTGTGGCTGGCCACATTATAATAACATTAAAATGGCCTTTTTGCTTCTGCTTTCTGTCTGCAGGCTTTTCTGCTGGTCTTCACCCCGGTGCAGGGTTCTCCTGAACAGTTTACTTTGCTAACAGGTTCCATAGTGTTGTCTGAAGTGCTGTGAAAGAAATCCACTCGAAATGGCTAGGCTGTAGCCGCACCAGATGTTCTCTGTTGTGATAAAACCGTGGTCTTGGATGGGGATTTTTTTGGTACATGCAGTTACACTCTCTAAAAAACGTTTTAATTCTTAAATCTTCTTCGTTTGTCCCTCTGAAAGAACCATTGAAGATTCTATATATAAACTTGGTTTAGGTAGAAGTGTTCTCCTATGAGAAAAGGTTCGAAGTAGAACCCTTTGTTGGAGCGCAGAACCTTATAGCCAAAGAACCCTTGAAGTGGGTAAGTGTGAGGTGCAAAATTCTTAAAACCATTATTAATTTTAATACCACAAACATATCAAGCATTTAACATTTAGCAAATCGGTCCTAGTAGCTGGTGCGTTCATAGAAAACAACGGTTCTCCAAGGGTTCTTTAAACATTCTTCTCCTCGTAAATGATGTCTATTTTGAACTATTCCTAATGGAGGAACTCTCCGTTCTAGGGTTCTACTTTATCTTTAGAATCTGCCCCCAGAGAGACAACTGAAGAACCCTTCTCTCATTCATTTATCCATTCATTCCACAACATTAAATGTAACGATAAATGGATAAAAATGTCATTTTTTTAAAATAAATGCCTTGGTATAAGGAGAATAAAACACTTCAGGCAGATAACAGTAACTCAGCTTCATCATACCACTGTTATGGTGATTATTTTCCTATATCTTTACACCCTGACGTGTTTAATTCTTTGAAAAACGTGCCGTTTTCTAGCTAAGCACTTAAACCGGCTCAAACCAGATCATCTTCAGCACAGCTCCAGAGTCTTAAACATGTAAATTCCACTAAAGCCTGATGAAACTTCACAGCTTAGGACACTGCTGTCTTTCCCACGGGTATGTGTGTGTGTGTGCGTGTGTGTGCGTGTGCGTGTGTGTGTGTTTGTGTGTGTGTGATCTGAGGGTTCCTCCCCCTCACCCTTGAGCATCACACCGAGAACCGAAAACACAGACACAGAACACACACTGCATCTTTTTCCTTTCCAGTAATGGAATTTTAATCCGAATACTGGATACAGTAGAGTGCAAAAGCTTGCACACCTTCATGACAAAAAAAAGATCAAACAAAGAAATTTATTCCAAAATAAAGTTTATTTAAGCTTGGTGAATGTTCATTTATTGTCACAAATAAGTATGCACATTTGTGTAATTTAACATATTATTATGAAAAATTAAAAAAAACTTTTGGTCTTATGATACCCAAGGGGGATGTAAACTTTTGCACACACATGTATGCCTCTTCCTACTGAATCTTTCCTCTTGTACTATATTCTTCCTCCTACTGTTTTTCTGTTTTGTTTTTTTTTAGAACATTGCATGTGTTTTCTTTTCTCACTTCTTTTTTTCTTCTCTTTTCCTCTCATTACACTTTCCTGTTTCCTTTTTTTAATTTTTGGCTAATGTTTATTTTTGCTTTTCCCCTTTCCACTTTCTTTTCTCATGTTTTTTCCTTGACTCTTTTTTTCTTCTTCCCTATTACTCCCTTTATCTCTTTTATTTCTCTGTATATTCCTTCTGATCTTTTTTTTCTTCCTTTTTCTCCCATGGGGGATGCAAACTTTTGCATTCAAATGTAAAAGTATCTGTTTCTACTGAATTTTTCCTTTTGTACCTTTTTCTTTTTTCTTCTGCTTTTCTTTTCGACTTTTCAGGTTTCTCCCCTCTTTTTTTTCTATTTTCATTTGTTTTCTTTTTTTCTCACCTCCTTTTTTCTCCTTTTTACATTTACCTTGGACACTTTTCTGTTTTCTTTTCTTCATCATTTTCCCCCTTTTCTCTCCCTCTTCCCCCTTCTTACTATCTTTATTTTTTGTTTCCTTCTGTTTCAGTGCCTTGCCCTCTTCTTTTTTCTTTTTCCTCACTTCTTTTTCTCAACTCTTTTTTTTTTCTTCTTCACCCAAGAGGGGTGCAAACTTTCGCACTCAGACATGTACACCATAGATGCATGGATTTGATTTAACAGTAACCTGTTATATATAATAAAGTTTATATTTGTAAGGAAATATATATTTGTTAGGAAAATAAACACATTTCTGTCATCAGACTTTGGTGTTATTTTTCTTTATTACATGGATGAAGAAAACAAATGAAATGTGATAGGAATTCTGCTACCTGTTTCCACACTGTGTGATTTCTTCTTTTTTTTCTCCTCGTATTCATCTGCTGTTCTTTTTCTCCCTCTTCTCTTCTTTGCAGCGTTCTTGCCTGTCAGTGTCTGTTAGTGTCAGTGTAAAGTAAGTCATTTAGAAGAGCTCGGGTGGCGCTCAGGCCCTGAACCCCGTTTAAAGCTCTCGGCTCAGAAGCCTTTGTCTCCTCGGCCTGTGGGATTAGCGCAGATTTGCTGTGAAGAAATAAAGCACTTATTTCATGCCACTTTCCCGATGAAACCTGGCCAAAGCTGTGTAGGCTTGGAGGATTAGAGCAGTACAAAGACGCTGCTTCAGTGTGACTCAGCTCCCTGAAAACCACTGCTACTAACTGCCCCCACCCCGTCTCCGCACGTCTCCACCCCATCACCAAAAGTATCCACACGTCTCCACGTTTCCACCCATCTCCACACATCCCCACATGTCTCCACTCATCTCTACACCATCTCCACCAGTCTCCACATGTCCCCACACATCTCCACACCACCTCCACATCATTTTCACCCGTCTCCACACTGTCATGACCCGTCTTCACACGTCTCCACACCATCTCCTCATATCTACACCTGTGCCCATACATCCCCACACATCACATCACCTCCACATGTCTCCACACTATCTCTACCCATCCCCACGTGTCTCCACCTGTTTCCACATGTATCCATTCATCTCTGCACCACCTCCACCCATCTCCACCTATCTCCACATGTCTCCATATCATCTCCACAAATCTCCACATGTCTCCATATCATCTCCACACATCCCCACATGTCTCCACCCATCTCTACGCCATCTTCGCCCTTCTCCAAACAGCCCCGCCACTCTCCACACATCTTCACACATCTCCACACTATCTCTACCCATCACCTGTTTCCAACTGTCTCCACATGTCTCCATCCACCTCCACACGTCTCCTACTGTTGTTCCTACATTATTCCACCCCTTTCCCTCTCTGTTTGTGTTTTTCTCACTTGGTTCTTTTTCTTCTCTTGTAGACTCTTTATCTTGTATTCCTTTCCGCCCTCTACCTTCTTGAATTTTCTTTCTTCTCTTCTCCATGTACTTCTCTCTTCTTTCATCTTCTTTTTTCTTCTTTTCTTACTGTTTTCTGTGCCCTGCACTTGCACTTATATACTTTCTCTTCTTGCTTCTTATCATTTCTTCTTCCCATTCTTTTACTTTCTCCATTGTGCCTTTAATTTATACTTTTTTCTCTTTTTTTTTTACTCCTACTTTCCCCCCAATCCTCTTCTCTTCTCTTCTCTACTCTTCTCTTCCTCTCTAACATCCAGCTGTTGACAGATGGACCCTGGAGCTTTTACCTACTGCACTGAACTTCTCCCTCCCGCCGGATGGTTCCGTTTTCCTCCGACCTACGCGCCCATTTCAAGCCGACCGCAGAAAGGAGGTGGCCATTTACACCAAAACATCATGCTAAAAGACTGCTGTCCTGTTTAAACATCCTCCAGTTTATTTACATTCGCCTAACTGGATGAAGGCCTCCTAATTTCATTAGTGCAACTTTTAGGGCAAAGCATTTGGGCTTCATGGGTTTAAGTCCCTCCTGCAGTTTAAAAGGCTTAAAGTGGATCTTAACGTACACAGGAGGGGATTAAGCACTTTAAAGCAAAGGGAAAGACCTGATGAGACTCATCACAGAGAGATGACAGAGTTGGGGGTGGATCCATAACATGAACAGACATGAGCTGATGGATTCTAGCATGTCACACATGATGTATTATGTAAATGTAACAAAATTGCAAACAAAAATAAGAATGCAATGACTATGTAGAAATAAATTAAAATACGCTGCTAATTAAAAAAAAAAATACAGGTACACATTTTGTAAGGATGACGCTAATGCTAGCATCCTGACAGACAATAAATAATGCTATAAGAAAGAAAGAAATGACACTAACACTAGAAATTCAATTTAGTATTTAGAGGTATACTTCATTTTATTCATTATACTGTCCACTAACTAAAGTATTGTTTTACCACAAATAAACCTGCTGGTATATTTTATCTGTTGTGTGTTAGCAAGAACCTAGCATAGCTAAAATCACAACAGCTTTGCTTGCTAGCTCAACTCTTGCTAGCAACCTAATCATTTAGCCACACTTGCAACATAGCTAAAAGCTCAGGATGTGTAAAAGTACACCCGATAACAGGCATCAGAATTAGCCGATCCTTGCTAGCCCAACCTGTGTAAAATATGTATGACTTTTCTGTAAAGCTAGTAGCGCACTGCAGTGAATCGTTTATGCACGAGGACCATCTGAACGGTTTTTAAAATGCTTTGGATTGCTTATAAACTACGAGGGGGACTACAGATGAGCATTAAGAGAGGGTTCTGGCCTTTTAAGATGTCCCCTATTGGTTTTTGTTTACCTCGCCTGTTTAACAGATGTTTGAATCCGTAGCAGATCGAGCTCTCTTTTTATTCTTTTAGTTACTCATCAATAAGTGAAATTTGTATTGACAAGTGGCTGTCAAGGGCTGAGCTTTGGAGCTGTCAGTTATCTGAGGAAGAGCTGCTTAACCGTGAGGCCCTCACACGCGCACACCATCGATCCAGACGCCGCACAATTGAGCAGCTCTGGCACTTCTGGAGTGGAGCGGGGGGCTAAACGTGGCTTCACCGGGGGGATCGATGGGGCTGGCTGGCCTTTGACCCCACACGGTGAGGGACGTAGACCAGCATGACGGCAGCAGCGTCAGAGAGAGAAAGAGAGAGAGAGAGAGAGAGGGAGAAATCAGATATACTCTCAAAGTAGGTCTGAAAAGAGCTACTTAAATTAATTCAGCAAACAGTCGAAGTTTAAAGTGCCTGAAAGCACACACGCCCTCCAGCGGAGAGCCACCGAGGGCTTGTTTTGCTGGTCATTCTTTCACCAGCCTCTCTGTATTTTTTCTCTTTTGAAAGTAATCAGACCCAAAAACAGCGGCTTGTTACAAAAACACTGGAAAGCGTAAACCCTTCTGTCCTGAAGACTTTACGTTACAAAGCACTGACACTGGAGACTCCTTCCATGACTGTTACATACAAGCCTAACAAAAAGCTTCACCATATCAATGATAAAGTTTTTCTTTGTTAAATAACTACGCTTGATATTAGGCCTAAGGTCTTTTACATACAGCGGATCACAGCGTCATTTAGCACGGATCACTATCCCTCTCTCTCTCTCCGAGTGACAGAACAATATTGGAAATGAAATCTAATTAAAGTCAAGTTTGCACATGGATTTTGGAGAACGGAGGACAGAGTTGATGACTGACCCAAAGTCAGACGGGAAGAATTATTTATAAAATACAGCACATTGAGGCACAGAAAGTGAAAGCTCTGTTCTACTCTGTTTAATTTGAGAAGCAGAACCATATTAGAGCTCATCATCGTCTCACATCATCATATTAGGTAAGAAGCACCACCCCTCTTCAGCAGCCAAAGGTGATCAGAGGATAAAGTGAGCGAACTTGATGATGAAAAACTGTTTAAGCTGCTCGGTCCCACATGTCCAAATCTCTAAATCGCTCTTTAAATGCCCAGGAGGAGCATTGTGTGTGTATTGATTCTGCTGTGGGAGCTTTTTAAATACCTGGTGTGTGTGTGTGTATGTGTGTGTGTGTTGAAGGCCGCCGGATGACTCTGAGGGTAAACACAGAGGCCCACAGAGCAGAGGGACACAATGGCTTTGCCTCTCAGACTCGGTCCTTTATGCTTTCTGATAAAACAGCTGCTGAATAAAAAAAGGATCCTGAACTGGCATCTGCTAAAACTGGGACTGGAGGAACACACACACACACACACACACACACATACACACACACAAAGGTGTATATTTCGTACTCATTACAAGGAGAGCTGTAAGTGCACCTTAAAAACACTCACTTTTACTCATTTGTAAAATTATTGAGTGAATAATCTTGTTTTATGTCAGACATTGACCGTTTCTTGAGAACGGGGCTTTCTAATTTTTAAATTTTCTGGATTGACTTTTAATCAAGTGTGGACAAAGTACTGAGAAATTGAAATCGGAAGTATCTTGGAAATAAATAAATAAACAAACAAATACTCAAGTCAAAATTGGCTCAAGCGTTGAAAAGTAAACATTTTTAAATTATCGAGAAAAGAAATAAGTTAGTCATGTTTCATGTGAAAAGTAACTTTTATTACTTATCTAAAAGTGTCAGATGTTTTTTTTGTTTTAAAGCAGGTCCTCTTTTGCCTGAAAACATCACTCAGTCCCTGTAATTCTGCTGCTTATTTGCATGACTAGTGTAGCATTTTTGTTCATGAATGAATCAAAAGTAAAACATCCTGCTGTTATTGACCAATATTTAGCATTAGCTAGAGTTTGACATGCTGCCTAGCCAATTATATTAGCTACTGGAATTGCTGCTAAACTAGAGTTAGCAACAACAACAAAAATCAGGCTAAATATAGCCAATTAATGTTAGCAAATTAGCAAAATGTACTTCAGCATGCTTTTAGATGGATAATAAAAAGTCTTTCCATCATATTTGTACTAAGGTAGAGTAGAGGCGCTCATCCTCATGTCCAACACTACAGCAGTGACCAGAGACACTGCATCACTTGCTAAATTCTATTGAGTGGAATTGTTAATGCATCCGCCATCTTGGTCAGGGCAAACCTGACCTGAAAACCAGTGCAAGTCAGTGCTGAGCTTCGGGGTCTTATGAGCTTATCTCAGCTTTGATAGGTTAAAATAGGTGTACCATGAACCACTTTTATTTGCTCATGCAGTTTTCTAACATGTTATCTCAGCGACGTATCTGACAATCATCATTCAAATAACCATATTTCAATAACTACAACCCCAATTCCAGAAAAGTTGGGAAGTTCTTTAAAGTTGAAAAAACTGAAAACTAAAAGACTTTCAAATCACATGAGCCAATATTGTATTCACAACAGAACATAGATAACATAGCAAATGTTCAAACTGGGAAGCTGTACACCATTTTCCACTAAATGAGCACATTTCAAATTGGATGCCTGCTACAGGTCTCAAAAAAGTTGGCATGGGGACAGCAAATGGCTGAAAAAGCAAGAAAGTTTAAAAAGATTCAGCTGGGAGAACATCTAGCAACTAATGAAGTGAACTGATATCAGGTCTGTAACATGATGAGCTATAAAGGGGATGTGTTAGAGAGGCAGAGTCTCTCAGAAGTAAAGATGGGCAGAGCCTCTCCAATCTGGGAAAGAGTGCGTAAAAAGATTGTGGGATTCTTTAAAAACAATGTTCCTCAACGTCAAATTGCAAAGGCTTTGCAAATCTCATCATCTACAGTGCATTACATCATCA
>JAQQZX010000040.1:2791414-2807247 GCA_030068355.1 Notoglanidium maculatum
ACACACACACACACACACACACACACACACACACACACACACACACACACACACACACACACACACACACACCTGAAAACACAGCGAAATAAAAAAAAAAAAAAAAAACAAGATTCCACTTCTTGATTTCAGTTTTAATTTCTACTGAATCTCTGTGTAACACACCCAAGAGCTGCAACACTGATTAATTAAAGGTGTGTAGCTCACAACCCGGACACTGCAGTACCTGTTTAGCTTGCCTGCCTTTATCTTCCGTTTTCACATATTTGGACTCGTTAAAGATCCGGAGACACTCTTCCATAGGATCCGAGTCGTAGTCTACGTCCTCCTGAAGTAGAGGAAAGTCCGCAGCATCGACGACATCACCAACCGCGCGTTCATCTCCGTCCCCAGGCCCGATATCGTCCTCTGACGACGTCTCCGTTGCATCAGACGCTTTCCTCTTGTTAACCACGCTGCTGCGCTTGAACGCCGAAGCGGACTTCCGGACGACCCGCTCGTCTTCCTCGTCCTCGTCCTCTGGGCTCTCGTCTCCGAACAGGTCGGCGTGACTCAGAGAGCACGGCCTGGCCTTCGCCTTCTTCTCCAGAGACGAGCTGCTCTTCTTGTTTTTGTCTTTGCTGCTGCTGGTCCCGCTGCTGCTTCTCTTTTTGTCCTTCTCTCGTCCGCCGCTTTCTATTCTCCCGTTTTTCTGTTCCTTGTGCTTGCTGGAATCTTTGCTGCTTTGGTGCACACGGTCTAATTTGGGCTTCTTGGCCTCGTTGATATTTCGCTCTTTATCCCCATGGCTCTGTTCTCCTTTCTTCTTGTCTTGCTTCTTGCTTTTCCCATCTTTCAATTTCACTTCTTTCCCTCCTTTCTCCGAATCTCGGCACTTGACCTTCTCTTCTACAACCTTGCCATGGCTCTTCTCCTTCTTCCCGCCCTCCTTCCTCGAGGCCTTCTCCACGCCGCCGCTTCCTTTCTTTTCTTTATGGCTGCTGCTCTTTTTGACCGACTCCGTGATCTCTTTCCTCACTGTTTTATCGCTCTTGACCTGGACGCTGTTCTTGGTCCACTTTTTATCCAGTGGCTCGTCATCTGACTGCTCGGAATCGAGAGGCGCAAAGCTGTCGGATTCTGCATCATCTTCATCATCATCGACTGTGAATTCCTGAGCTGGTGGCCGTCTACAGACTCCTGTTTCTCTAGATTTCCTCCTTTCATCGTCCACCGAGCCCGTACTGCTTTTCCTCCTCTGCAGGTGGCTCATCGGTGTGGGTCGATACTCGTTTCCAGAACTTTCTTCATCAGATTCGAAGTTGGCCGTGTACTTTTGGGGTTCTTCGACTGGAAGCTTTCTCGGCTTCTTCACCACAGGGACGTATTCCGCGTCCGCGCTTTGCTTCTGCCACCTGGGGTGAACTCTTTTCCTCCCGTCTCCTTCCATCCCTCCGTCTTTCCCGCCCTTAGCGCCCGGTTTAGCGGAAAAGTTCGACATCGGATCGTACTCCATGTCCGTCGACGGTTTCGAATTGTCCAGCGTGTACTTATTCTTGGAGGACGAAGAGCACCTAGAGGGGATACGGGACACTGGAGCGGGTGTTGCTTTTTTTACCGTTGCTCTGGAGACAGCTGTCGGGACGTACTCCATCGAGTTAGCGTAGCTGCTGCAGTTGCTCTCCGAGTCCAGCGTGTATTTGCTGGAGCGAGGGTTGTACTCCGACGTCTGGCTCATCTGATAACTCCCCGGATCGTACGCACCGTGGGACGACGCAGCTGCAACCGCTTGTCTGCTGTAACCAGCTTTAATAGAGCTGTTTGCTGGATCGTATCCCTGATCGCCGATCCGAGACAGCTTCTTCTTCTCCTTCTCCATTTCGCTCTGGACGGCCTGGATAGCCCGGTTGACCAGTTCCAGCTCCGTGGCTCCTGGATCCATAACCGGGCTTGCTGGGGGCTCTGCATTGTATTGCTCTCCAGGTCGGACCACCTCAGGGTTAAGCGGATCATAGCCTTGGTCTGCACATAAGAGACGAAACACAATAAGTACACTTAGTTTAGGTTCTAGTAAAATTGGAAAGTTACAATTAAGCCTTAAAGCCCTAAATTATGGACAGACAGTTTACGGTTAATCAAATAACCACCCTGTACATCAGTGGTGAGCAGAAAAGCACCTCAGAACGCACAACACATCAAGCCTTGAGGCGGATAGGCTACAAAAGCAGAACGCCACATCAGGTCCGAGTGCCATCAGAGAAGAACATGACTCTGCGGTTACAGTGGACATGGGTTCACCAAAACTGGACAGCAGAAGAGCAGAAAAAAATGTCTTGTATCTGCAACATGATTTTCTGACCCACGAACGCTAACTATTTTGCCTAGGCTTTCTTCCTGCAACACTCATGTTGGGTAAGGAGCCGGTTTAACAAACCCAGCGGTCAAGGTCAAGTCAAATTTGCGTCAAGTCCTGAAAATAAGAGCCAAGTTTTTGACACTGATGAGTCAATTTACATTTACTAGAAATATTTTGTTGACTTTAATAAATCGCAACAGCGAGTAGTAGAATAGGGTACATAATAATAGTCACTTTTGAAGAAAGAATTATTTACAGGTAAGCGCATGCAGAGTCTCTTAAGCTCAAGTCCAAGTGAAATTACAAGTCATAGAACTCATCAACTTAACTCCGAGTTCAGGACTCGACACCGACGAATCTGACTCGACCCAGGCAAAGCCCTGGAAGACCTCACCTGATGAAATGAGTCTGATTTGTTTGCTGGAAATAAAGCAGTACTCGGCCAGTGATGATTCTCAGCTCGAGTTGTTTATCATCATCACTTGGAGTTGTGATGTACTCGCCTTCCTATCAGGTATCACATTGTGGCCCTGATGACAGGAAAGGAAACTAGGCTTGATTAAAGTTCATTTGCTGTTTAGTGGGAAGGAATAGAACCTACTTTTTGAAGATGCTGGAAAATGTGTCAAGCTCCTGGATTTGTTTCATGCACATATAACCAGAAAGTATAACTGTACATACACAAAGGAAGTAGAGCACAGGATGGCTGGAGTCTTTCGACTCCTAAAACAGGATGCATCATGAATTGACGTCACGCAAATACATTGTAAACATGAGACTGTGCAACGCTCATAGCATTAACTATGAGGTCAATAAGTCAAACGTGGCTCACCGTTCGAGTCAGACGGACCCTCTGGGGCTTGTCTGATCTTATACGCTCCAGCGGATGCTCTTTGTCTGCTGTTGCTGTGTCTGAAGTGGCAGTACGGTCTGTTACAGCCACTGCTCCCGTCACTACCTCCAGTGTAAAACGGGCAGTCAATCCCACGGAAGTAACTGGTGGACCTCAGCATGATCACGCTGAGACCTTTTCCTAACCACACTCATTCAATCAAGTCTTATTCAACACGCAATATTTTGCTTTAGTTTCGAGTTCGTTGGGAGTTTATTTAACCCTCAGTGCGTTTCCGAGCTTGCTTTCTTTCTTAGAGCAAAGCTTCCTAGTGCGCCGCCATGTTGAATCGGGCGAATTCAAATAGAAGCGCCTGTTAGATAAAGTAGTGCACTAAAGATGCGGTTGACGTTCTTGCTCTGTACCCTATGTAGGACTCTTATGAAAGGAGTAGATTGGGATTTGGAAGACAGCCGTAAAAGGCCCCGGGCGTCGTGTTTTTACGCCATATAGTAGGCCGAGGTAGTTGCCTGTTTCGAACTAAGTTAATCAAGTTTAACAAGTTTCTAAACGCTTCGATATGGCAGTTGTAGCATGTAAATATGGTTCCTTATTAATATATGTGCATTAAGGCCAGATAGTAGGCTTTTTCTTTTTGAAAAATAAAATGTGTTGCCGGTATAAGGAAAAAGTCCTATTTTCAATAAGGTCGTTTTACAAAACTTATTCAAGTACTAGCCCAACTAGTGTGAGTGTGTTAACTACGCCCCTGGTGTATTACCGAGTAGGGATACTGCCTCGCAATTAATGTACACAACTTTCTCATTTCTTTATACAAGTTTTAGTGTTGATGTAAACCCAGTAAGAGTCAGACAACAGAATTTTATTTCAAATCAAAAACACATGAGACTTCCTGCTCCAGTTCATGTCCACATTTCAAGGATGTTCAGAAGTTTAGAAGTCCACCTTTCTCAACTTAGGAACCTAGTTTTTTTTGTGTCCTAATACACCCAATATTCATCAGCACCCTCAACTAGATGCTAAACCACTCATTCCCCATCCTTTGTCCTGGAGTATTTCAAGTCCTGCACAGTCTCACATCTCTAAAAACACCAAACACCTGATTGAACCAACAGCTCTTCTTGAACTGAAGCAGGTTGAAGTAGGGAAACCACCAATATTGTGCAGGACAGTGGGTCAAGCAGGTTTGGGAATTTGTTCAAGTTATACCAGTCACTCAGGTGGTTCCATCAACAAGGTCTTCTGGACCCTTTAGTAGGCACTGCATCAGCCTTCACCTAAAGAGGAAAGAGGAAATGTTAAATGCCACCCAAAGACTATTGTACCTGTAAATCTTTGGTGTTTAAAAGAACTCCACTTGAAAAATTTGCAGGTTTCCCTTCCAAGGACAGGTTATCCAAATTGTCAGTCAAATCAAGTTCATAAGCCAGAGGCTTTTGAGTACACAACTTTCCACAGGTGAAGTTTTAAATAGCCAACAATATCACTTTAAATACACAGAAAAGATACTTTTCCATCTGATTAACATCACCCTTAATAGGGCAAGAGAAACTTGTCTAGTGCACATTGATTCAAAATCTCACATCATCCTTCACCATCAAGCACTAATAACCATTTCTTTAGGATATTCACTATGCAGCACATTTTGCACAAGACTTTTTCTACCAAGTGTTCACCAACCTTTTGTAACTTGTAATTTATTTCTAGGAAGTTAATTTCCAAGTAGGCCCCATAAAACCCACTCCATTTATTAAGTTGTGTGAAACTGAAATCAAGCCAGGTCACTTCTAACCTAGTCTACTGAACTAAAATTAAGACATCACAAATGTGACTTATACCTATTATCCTTGCTGTTATATAAGCATGTGGTAGTTTATACAGAAACTACACACAGTACAACTGCACAGGGCCCCAAACTCACCATAGCAGTAAATTACCAACAGCATATCAAACATCCTCCAGAAAGAAAGCAAACAAATCTGAGTTCACTCCCTTTTATTAAGCTCTCACACCTGCAAACTGTTAAGAGCAGATTAATGTCTAATGAGGGGTGTGTCTAATGTCTAATGATGTCAGGTTTATGCCTTGGTTAACTTTTATGTATGCATGTGTGTGTTTTATTTATTTATTTATTTAGTTCTGTATATTTGTATATATTTTTATTTGTATATATTTGTATATTTATGTTGGAGTCCAGGGCTATGGTCAAACAGTCATTTTTGGTTAGGAAGGTTCCTGATTGAGTGAAATGGCCCAGGAGTATTTAAGTGGCAGCCTTGATGAGAGCTGCTTGAATTTTTCATATACTAAGGAAAGATGATTCATTGCTTCCTTTATTATCTCCTTTAGCATAGGGTACACTACTCAATCCTTTATGAAAGGAAAGAAGATAATGCCGTCCCACAGTTCCTTGCTTCAAGAACTTTTAAAAACCCACGACAATAACATGTCACATAATTGCATAGCCTAATATAAGTGCATTTGGATTCTCTTAGCACCCTAGTTTTCTTTTCCTACATCCTTATGAATCCTCCTTCATATCTTTCCTTGACCTCATGACATTTTCCATCGAGGTCAAGGAAAAGTGGGTAGGAAAGGACAAAGGATGAACTATTATAAGCCTGGAAACTGTAACTGGTCATTTCTCCCATGGTGGGTTCCTTTCTTATGGCTATTCTTCCAGAACACTTCCAGAAAAAAAACTGCAAAACTATAGTAATAAATCATATATTTTTCAATAAAATCCCCAAAATGGATATATATGAAAAATATGAATTATTATTATACTCATAAGCTACTGTACAACTTCGTGGGCCATACAGCTACTATAACCTTCAGTGTTAAACTATTCAGTTATTTAAAAAAAAAATCTAAGCATGATTTTATTACTGTACTCATAGCTGCTGTATGACTTTTATGTAATATTGCACTTGTAGTAAATGATATATCCCACAGTACTGTATCCATACTTTCTAATACTACAACATACATCAGATATCCTGCAAGGTAGACAGCTACTCTATGTAGAATTTTTCATAGTTGTCCAAGTTATGCACTTTTTAGACGGTCCCTTACTGACTGTTTTCATAGCTATATATTTATAGCCCCAGCGACTTGCGTTTCTGAAAGATAAGCTTTAACAGGAAATCCTTTTCAAATATACTCGATTATAGTCGGTTCTCTGTTCACTCCAGATTAAGATTATACACGTCTTTGTATCACTAGCACGTTTATTTAATGAGAAATAGAGAGAAGCTTGACTATGCAACAAACGTCCAACATCCACATCAGGGTGGTGACAGAGACACGCCCATCATGCGATAGTGCCACGCCCATCGTGCAGAGTGTAAACAGAGCTGATGGACGTGTTGACTAACGCCTTAGGGAGGGATTTGGGTTATGGTGAAAGTGCAGTATCAGGGCACAGGCGAACAGTTTGACTTCCTGGTCGTCGCCAGATCTGTCAAATTCACTGCAGAAGAGATCCTTTAGGACTTCAGTTTGCTTCGTTCAGAACAACATTTGGCATAAAAATAAATAAATAAATAAAAACAGGGGGCAGAAATCAGTGAAATTATGGAGGAGAGTTTGGATTGTCTCTCTGGTAAGACTCTTCCCCAATTCCTTTCACTTTCTCCCATCACACTTCCTCTCAGTTTCTCTCTCATTTCCTCCAACTTTCTTTCTGTTTGCCCCCACATCCATCCATCCATCTATCTATCTATCTATCTATCTATCTATCTATCTATCTATCTATCTATCTATCTATCGATCTATCGATCTATCGATAGATGTATATATGTAGTACTGTGCAAAAGTGGGAAGAGGGTTCTCTAAATTGCCCCTGGGAGTGAATGTGTGTGTGCATGCCTAGTGCCCTGTGCCATCCAGAGCGTATTCCCACCTCATGCTTAATGTTCTGGATATGCTCTATCACAAACTTTCCTAGATTTGTGTGTGTGTAACTGGAATGAACATAATAATGGGATTATATCTAACGAACCCACACAAAATAGCCCATAACATCAAAATGGGGGAGGGGCAGAGTTATATAGGATGCAAAATTATGTACAAATAAAAACAAAAGTTGTGATTGCACAGGTATTCACTGTCTTTTCTGTAAAACTCTGAAATTAATTATTTTGGAAAAAGTGCTTACGCTTACAGCATCAATTTTTTTTTATCTCACTAACAAAGAATTGCATATTAATTAAGACATTTTATCAGTCACTGAGTTTATGGCCCCGAGTTAATTAGTCTGTTCTTCCCCCTAGCTTTTTATTTGGACTGACAACTTGTTTGCATTTTTTCAAGCACTAGAGCAGTACTTACTTAAGTTATTTCCTTGGTATTACAAAACCACCCAAATGTTGAAATCACTTTCCCCAAACCAACTTCCTCTTGTGTTTTCTGGCAGATGTGCAGAAGATGCACAAGGAGGTCATGAGGAATAGTGTGCAGAAGTCCACCCAGCTCAGCTCCCTTTTAAGTGGTCAGTCAATCAAAGATGTGATTTTAAATAAATGCTACATTCCCCTTTCAGTCAGCGTAGACAACAGAGCCTGTCTGACGTATGGCGTGTGTGAGACCTTGGACTTGGAAAGTGTGATTTCGCAGGAGTTTGGAGCAGGCAGTGAGGGGGGTAAGTTACTCCTGTGTGGAGGACCAGGGATGGGCAAGACCACAGCCGTGGAACAGCTCATTTGGGACTGGGCCTCTGGGAGCCATCTTCAGCGCTACTCGTTTATCCTGAGATTGTGTTCGAGCATTCTTCGTGGACCTGAACAGAGTCTGCAGAGCATGCTTCTCAGCACGCACACTAATATCTCTGCTGAGCATCTTGAGATAATCTTGAACACACCTCAAACAATACTGTTAGTGTTGGAGGACATCCAGGACTTTCTATCTAATTCCATCGAATCGGGTAAGCTGGTGTGTGACCCACATCAGCCAGCAGGGGGCAGTGTGTTGGTGCACAGTTTACTAGAGGGGTCTTTGCTGCCCGGTGCGTCATTACTGATCACCTCTAGAGAAGCTTTTGGGCTGGAATCTGTACGTTTTGCACACCTGATGGGGTTCTCCAGCTTGCAAAGGAAAGCATTCTTCCAACGCTTCTTCGACAACAAAGATAAAGGAGAGCAGATTCTCCACCGCTGCGAGCAAGCTGTGGGAGTCAAGGAGATTTGTGCTTGTCCTGGATTGTGCTGGACACTGGGTTGTGTGTGTAAAGAGCGACTAGAACATCAAAATTGTGTCCCAGAGACACTGAGTGAGCTCTACTGTATGATCACACACACACTACTGCAAGAGCATAAGGTGAGCATGGAGACGGCAAAGGAGCTGATTTATAGTTTGGGGAAACTTGCTGAACAATGCACTTCTGTCACTTGTACACACTCTGACATCTTCAAATGTGGCCTTCAACCATTCTTGGGCTCCCAGATCCTGTCTGCTGTCCTGCGCGTCAACGCAGATGATGCCTCTTCACCTGATGCTACATACTCCTTCGTGTCTCCAACATTCAAAGACTTCTTAAGGGTGGCCTCCTTTTACCTTGACCACAATGACAACAGTATCCTAGAAAATCCCATGGAAATACAAAACTACCATTTTTTTCTTGCTGGGCTTTCAGACCCTTTGCAGAGGAAGCTTCTGGAAACCTCTGTAGGGCGCTTCAGCAGCGGCCGTCTCTCAGAGTTCCACAGCTGGCTCATGAGTATGGTCGCAGAGGTGCTGCCGAGCATGAGCAAAATACATCACTGGCATGTTTTGCGTATCCTCTACCACACACTCAGTCCCACACTGGTCAGGGAGAGCGTGGGCTCATGTGAGTGGAGGATGATCAGCTATGGTGGCATGGAGGAAGCAGACTGTGCAGCCCTGGGGTTTGTAGTGCGATGCTTAGGAGAACTGCAGGAACTGAACCTGTACAGAAGCTCACTGACAGAGGAGCAGGCAGAGAAACTCATGAGTGTTTTCCGCTTGGCCAAAACCATCATGTAAGTAAGGGGAAGAGAGAGACAGGGGGGAGGGGGGAGTGTAGACAAGTCCAGTCTCAAGATGTTTTCTTTGTTGACTTGAACTTGTCTCTGACTTATTGGCAGTTTTGACTGGACTTGTCTTACTCTTGGGCATTGGTCTCACTAACATGGTGAGCAAAAATAATGTCTGTGTTGTCTTTTGTTTTTGCTTGCACAAAGTTTGAAAGCATTAATTCCTACAGCCTAATCATTAGCACAATGCACGAATGAAGCCAACTAGGCTTGGTCTCAAAAATAATTTAATGGTCTTTGGGCACATTGTTCTTCGATAGTGCAAACTCTCAACGGAGTGTCCATGTTTTTGCCCTCGTGGCTTGGATCTAACAGGCAGTGATCAAAAATGTTTTGTTTTCTTTTTTCTAGTTATTGCGTATTTTAAAAATTTGTTTTTGATTTTCCCTCCTATAAATTTCCATTTATAAATTTTAAACAAGCCTGCAGTGAGAGTTCCAAGGAAATACTCTCTGAGGAAGAAAAATGTAG
Organism: Notoglanidium maculatum; assembly: GCA_030068355.1. NCBI lineage: Eukaryota > Metazoa > Chordata > Actinopteri > Siluriformes > Auchenoglanididae > Notoglanidium > Notoglanidium maculatum. The sequence continues at coordinate 2,801,127 of JAQQZX010000040.1, forward strand.
GAATCGGAGACAGCATCCAAATATCCCAGTTTACGAAAACAGATTATGTCTGAAAACCCTCCAGATCTGCTCCTTAAGATATTAAAAAACTATTAAAAACTATTAACAATAGACTTGACTAAACAAAAATGTTTTCAGCTTAGACTTAAACACTGATAGTGTGTCTGAGTCCCGGACATTAATTGGAAGGCTGTTCATAACTGTAGGGCTTTATAAGGTAAATCTCTGCCCCCTGCTGTAGCCGTCACTATTCAAGGTACTAACAAATAGCCTGCACCTTTTGATTTATGTAGGTGTGATGCATCATAAAAGACCAGATGTTTGTTCGTGTACTGCAGCTTGAGACCATTCAGTGCTTTTATATAATCAATGCAAAATTTAACATTTGGGAGCCAATGCAGTGTGGACAAGATAGGGCCGATGTGGTCATATCTTCTGGTTCTAGTAAGTACTCTTGCTGCTCCATTCTGGACTAACTGGAGCTTGTTTATTCACTTATTGGAACCCCCAGCCAGTAAGGCATTACAATAATCTAACCTAATCTAACAATATCACAAACTAGTTTTTCTGCACCATGCAGCGACATCATATTTCTTATCTTAGCAAAATTTCTGAGATGAAAGAAGGCTGTCCTAGTAATATTATCTACATGGGCTTCAAATGAAAGACTGGAGTCAATAATCAAACAGAAGGCCATAATGTGTCCTTTACATATTCCTCAATTTTATTAAGCTGGTGCCTCTCATCTGGCTTTGCTGATACATACAGCTGCGTGTCCTCAGCGTAACTGCGGAAGCTAATACCATGCTTATTTTGTATACTTTAATCTTGAATTACACATGAGAGGCTTAATAACTTTTTTTTTTTTACTTTTAGATTGACATTTAAAAATTCTATTAAACGTTTGACCTTTCAGCTTTCCTCATAGTACAGTAAGTGTGGGCGTGATCAGACATTTTGCTCGGGCGCTGAAGGATGGACGAGCCACAGATGTCAATCTGGCCCATTGCAAACTGGGAGACGAAGCAGTAAAGATCCTGTGTTCCTCCATCACACACTCCTGCCTGCACACACTCAAGTATGATCCTTACATGGGCACATGGAAAAAGAAATCCTATTGTTATCATGTATGTCACTGTGTGTGTGTGTGTGTGTGTGTGTGTGTGTGTGTGTATGTGTATGTGTGTGTGTGTGTGCAGCTTGTGGGACTGCTGCCTGACACCAGCGTGTAGTGAGGCGCTCGCTGAGATGTTGTCCACTTCTAAGCTGTGTGTGTTGGACGTGGGAGCTAACAACCTAAACGACGAGGGACTCATTCGGCTCATCGGGGCACTTGGGATGTCCACGTGCACGCTGCAGAAAATTGGGTTCTCTCTCTTTTTTTTTTTTTACATACATACCAATACTAATAAGCTGTTGTTTTTATTACCAATTTTCTTTTTTTTGCACACGTTTTTGCATTAAGTCAGGTTGTCTATGTGTGTGTGCATTCTACAGTTTGGATTACTGTCCTTTGGCCGGATCATGCTTGGCTGCATTGTCGTCCGCCCTGACGTCTTCTCTCTCTGAGCTGAGGAATCTGTTCCTGAGCAGGAACAGCCTGGCTGATAACACTCTGGATCATCTCTCACAAGCTCTACAAAGTGGCCACTGCAAACTCAACACACTGAGGTAATGCACACATGCACGCACGTATGCGCGCACACACTGTTTTTTGTTTTTTCGTACTTACGGCGCACGTATCCACTTCAAATTTACGCAAAATATTTTTTGACTTTGTACTTATAAATATGAAAAGAGTATATATATTCATAAGCATAAAAAAATCTGTTTAAAAAAATTAATGGATGGGGGGATCCAGACGCTATATTAAAAATGTACAGTATATGTTAAAGTTACATAAAAATAAATCAAGTTCTAGATATAAATGCTGCAAAATCAAGTCAAATGTAGCATATGGGCTAGCGCGTAATGTTTAATTTCTCCTTTTTTTTCACTGCAGCTCTCTCTGCAGCTGAATTGAAATCAAACGTGTCCAACGTGTTGTTGCAGCTTGCGATGCACATGAGCCGTGTCAATCTCTCCTCCTTAGGAATAGCCTTCATTATAGCTATGTTTTTTTATGAGATATTTTGACCTGCAAGTTCTTTTTTTTTTTTACATGAATTAGAACAAGTAATTAGTATTTAGCAGCTAACAGAAACCCTGCTCTGAGTACCGGTTAGCGAAATCCCTCTGATTCTTTGAAAGGCTCGGGTTTAAGGCTGCAATAATCTGTCCCGAACACAAGATGTCGCCGTGCACTCAGTCAGAAAAGAAACGCTTTACAGGGCTGCACATGAACTTCACTAGAAATGAGAACTGTTTGTGTGTGTGTGTTTCTTCCGCAGTTTATATGCTTGTAAGCTGACGGGTTCCTGCTGCCCGTCCCTGGCAGCCGCGCTTCAATCAGAACACTGCACTCTGACCGAGCTGGACCTGTCTGCGAACAGCTTTGACGAATCAGGCGCTCTCCTCATCTGTGACGCCCTGAAATCCAACGAATGTTCATTGGAGAAGTTAAGGTGTGTGTGTGTGTTGTGTGTGGATGCATGTGAATGTGTGTGCAGATTATGCATGAGAGATTCGTTGTCTCGGATATCATGATACAAAATTCTGGTTTGCTTCTCTGAGGTGTGTCGCAATATTTCAGTTTATGAGCCCTACCTCTTCTTACACACTAGGTGGCAGCTCCAGAGGTAGCGGCATACAGAGCATGATGTGCGAGAGTAGGAACCTGACTGTCTCAAAGCATGCTGGCTTAATAGTCCAAAAATTGAAGCTAATCCTGAGGAAAATGTCATGGCACATGTTCACTCAACCAGCGTGAACTTCGAAAGAATAATAGTGAACATATTCACACTATCCAGAATCCACAGCACGTCCGTAGCACAGCCACCTGAAGGTCAGGCCCCATAAACCGTCATATATATGTACATTTCAGTTATAATGACCTAACCACTAACTAATTTCGGAGGAATTAGGAAATACGCAAAATAAAATCACAATTGTTTTTCTCATCTCTACAATTTAATTGGTAAGTGTGTCATGCTCGTGCATTTAAGGTAGATGTTAGACACCAGTAGGAACTGTGATGATACAAATTTGTTATTTAATCATTTAAAGCACTGCCAAACACTCTTTCCTATTAATAACATTGCCATGAAATCCATCTTCAGATTAAAATAATATGATAATAATAAAGGAAAATATCTTTTAAATCCTGATCTACTTTTCTTACAGTTCAGTATTGATATTGCAGTGGTTTGATTTGTTGTCGTTATAAAATAAATGCATTAAAATGTAAAATGTTTTATCTGCATCAACATCGTCATGTGTGAATATTGTCTCGTGAAGCCTGTATTGGGATATGACCCGTATCCGTATGTGTGTGTGTGTGTGTGTGTGTGTGTGCGCATGTCAGTATGAGTGCGTGTGATCTGACGGAGCCGGTGTTTAGAGCCATGGGCAGTGTGTTGGTGTGTGGAGCTTCCAGGCTGAAGGAACTTACCATCGGTGTGAACAAAGTTGGGGACGCTGCAGCCAAACACATCTGGAAGGCCCTGAAACACCCTCATTGCCAGCTACAGCACCTCGAGTAAATCTAACTTACACACACACATACTTGAGCAGCAATACCCAATCATCGCCTGTAGTTATTTCTGTGTCTCTCTAGTGCAAACTGAGAACGTTGGAGTCAATAATGGGGAGAGATTATCCGTGCTCAAGCAGAGTGCTTTAGGATGTGTAGGATTTCACAATATCTCTTGCATGCAGTTGTGTGCGGTAAATGACGGTTTTCTAGTGTGCAGAAAACGCGTCTTATTTAAATGTTATACTCCGTACACTATTATTTTCTTCAGATCAATTAGCATACAGATATAATCACTTGTTAATTCACTGACAATAAAGGGAACTGTTTTGAGCAGGTAAATATACTTCACTCGTCACATGGCTAAAGCTTTCTAACAAAAGACAAGCATGGAAGCAGTGGGTTTTTTCCATAATTCCGAGTTCCCACTTCCCAGTTAACTGGAACAGCATTAGAGCCTTGGTTTTCGAATGCAGCCTTTCACACAAGCCTGTGTTGTAAAAGCATCGTCGCATGTGCATTTCCTTAGCAGGCGCTCGTTCATCCGTTGTGTTTGTCTTGGCAGCCTTGAGATGGTGGAAATGACAGACGCCTGTGTCGACGAGCTGTGTGAAGCCGTCATGGCTTGTGGCTCCTTAACGAGCCTGATTCTGAAGAACAACAACCTCACTGACATTTCTGTTCCCCGATTGGTTAAACTCGTTCAGGAACGTCCAGTCTTGGAACTGAAGTAAGTACAAGTCACAGCAGGTAGGACACAAACTGAGTTACAGAGCTGCATCTCGCCGCTGTCTCATCGTGTTTGTGTGTTTCTTTTTTCAGTGTGCAGTATAATGACTTCAGCGAGGATGTATTTGAGCTGATGGATGCCTACGAAACAATACGATATTAACGCAGCTAGAAGAAGCTTACAGACTGTTTGAATATACAGACTGTGTAATAATGCACTCTTCATGGTTTAACAGGGTTTAATGTGTCCATTAGACCAGAAGCATGTTTATTGATTTTGGCATAAACACACATCAGAGCCAAGGCAGTATTCTCACTGTATTACATTGCATTATACACCAGTACATTTCATCACATAAGAGCTATTTGCTAACTTCCAAGTGCTGTTATTCTCTCCAAGGAGTCTTGATGATATTCTGGAGGGGTATTAATACACCAGTGTGTTACAGAAAACTTTACGGTAAGGAAAACAATTGTGTTAACTGTTAACCTGTTAAATAAATATATCTGTTTCTTACAGGGGTACCATGGGTCTTGTTTTCTTAAAGCACTGGTTCTCAAAGTGGAGTCAGTCACGCACAGCCAGGGGGCCTGTGATTAATTTTTCATCGTGTAAAATCATAATCCATCATTTATCGATGTTATGTTATCTTACCGTTAACAACCTTGTTGAATCGAATGGATTTTAATCCAGACATTAATATCTAAAGAGCAAGTGGTCTATAAATAATGGCATTTGGCTGTGTTACATATATAGATATGGAGCATGTCAACACAAAATGAGTCCAGCTGGTCAAAAAAAAAAACCCAAAGTTAATTAAAATTTAGTCTTATTCTTAATTATCTAATTCTTAATTGTCTATTCTTAATTAATAATTATTATGTCACATGATAAATAGTTAATTACCTTTAAAAATCAGGGCTGTTAAATGTGGTGCAGCCAATCCGGAGAAATTAGTGAAAATATTTAAGGTATCATTATAACAGGAATTCAAGTTAAGAGAAAATCAAAGCTGTAAACTTTGATGTGTAAATTGAAATGAATGCATAGCAACCTAATAATTGTCATATTTAGTTATATTTCTAGGTTGTTGTACAGTGTAACATTTTGGTGACCGATTTATTGTAGATCAAGGAATGAATTTACAGCCAAATTAGACAAGCAATATATATATGGGTCATTTTTTGATGCACTCTTGATTCAAATAGTTATATCTCGGAATGAACTTTAGCAACACTGGACTCATTTTGAGGCAAGTGGCATTTATTTAAAAAAATAAAAAAAAAAGATATCACAAGCACACTTCTCATGCATAACATTTCTGCAAATATAAATTATGTTAAAAGAAAAAATAATAGTAGATGTGTTAGTATCTATTAGACAAAAAAGGATTTGGATACTTAAACCTGTTCTGCTTGTCACAGTTAATCCATAGTTAACAGGATGAACTACTCCTTGAGATGAGTTTGTTGAAAGTCATAGCAAAAATAACCAAGAAGAGGGAAATAGGTTTCCCTATTACAAACAAGGCCAATCATTAGATCAACGTTGTATTTGCAAGAACAGCGTTCAGGCAGAGCTAGAAAGACCACCAGCAGACTGGCCTGGATTACTGAGTAAAACAGGTGAGAAACTGCAGTGAGGTTTGTATAAATGATTAGCATTTATCATAGTCATCCATCCATCCATTATCTATACCGCTTTATTCCGTCCGGGTCGCGGGGAAGCTGGAGCCAATCCCAGCATCTTTGGGCGAGAGG
>JAQQZX010000040.1:2836737-2865640 GCA_030068355.1 Notoglanidium maculatum
ATACTAGACATAACATACATGACATACAGAACATAACATAAGCACATACTACAGACTACACACAATACAGTACTACTTGAGGACTACTATTTTGCACAGGGTTAAATATTGCACAGAAAAAAAGTCAAATATTTCACAGAGTTAAATATTGCACAGTGTCTCACATTTCCTGTATTGTTGCACAAAATGTAAGTGTAAATTACTTAAATATAATGTAACTAGGACACTCAGTGACACTGCTTACTGGTTAATATCCAGTTACACAATGAGGTGTTGATACCTAGTGGACCCAGTTTGATGTGCCCTTTGGACGAGTGAGGTGGTGTTAGTAGTCCATGTCAGGTCATCAGTGATGTGCACTCCCAGGAGCTTGGTGCTACTTACTGACTCCACAGTGTTACCATGGATTGTGAGTGGAGTGTGTGTTTTGTGCTTTCTCCTGAAGTCAATAGTGATCTCCATTGTCTTGCTGACATTCAGAAACAGGTTATTGGTGTCACACCAGACAGCGTGTTGATTCACCTCTTCTCTGTAGGCCTCAACGTTGTCGTTACTGACGAGACCCACAACTGTTGTGACGTCTGTGAACTTGATGATGTGGTTAATGTTGAACGTGGCACAGCAGTCATGAGTCATCAAGGTGAACAACAGAGGGCTTAAAACACAGCTCTGAGGAACCCCGGTGTTTACAGTAGTTGTCTGTTGGAGTTGGAGATGTTATTTCCAACCCGTCCTGTCTGAGGTCTGTTTGTGAGAAAGTCTAATATCCAGTTACACAATGAGGTGTTAATACCTAGTGGACCATGTTTCTTTATCAACTGCTGTGGAACAACAGTATTAAAAGAAGAGCTGAAATCGGTGAAGCGCATGCATACATAACTGTTTTTATTTTCAAAATGAGTCAGGGTTAGGTGAAGTGCTGTCGATATGGCATCGTCGACTGAGCGATTTGGGCGGTATGCAAACTGGAATGGGTCGAATGTTGCAGGAAGTACAGATGTTATATACTCCTTAACCAGCCGTTCAAAGCACTTCATCACAATTGGAGTGAGTGCTATAGGGCGGAAGTCATTAAGAGTTAATGATGAAGCTGATGACTTTTTTGGCAGTGATGGTTGTAGTCTTGAAACATTGAGGTACAAGAGCTTGTTTTAGGGAGATGTTGTATATATCTGTTAGGATGGGTAGCAGTTGGTCAGCACACTCTCTGAGTACATATCCTGGTATGTTGTCAGAACCTGTAGCTTTCCGTGTGTTAACGTTGCGTAAGGTTTTCCAGACGTCCGTTGAATCTAGAAATAGAACATCATCTTCCATGCTGAAGGGTGTTTTTGTTGTTGTCTGAATGTTTGTCTCCTCAAACCGGGTGAAGAATTGGTTGAGTGTGTTGAGAAACTCACTGTTGTCATCACAGGGTGGTGGGAGGGGCTTGTAATCCGTGATGGACCGGATGCCTTGCCACAAGCGTTTGGAATCTTTCGAGCCGGTGAAGTGAACCTGTATTTTCTGACCATAGGCATGTTTTGCTGCTCTCAAGCCTCGGTTCAGGTTAGCCCTTGCAGATCTAAGAGCATCTTTATCCCCCGACTTAAAGGCTGCATTGCGTGCTTTTAGTAGTGCATGCACCTCTCTGGTGAGCCAGGGTTTCTGGTTTGCACATGTGGTGACGTTCTTGGTGACGGTCACATCTTCCACACACTTGGATATAAATCCGGACACTGACCCAGCATACTCATCCAGATTGATGTGATGGTTGAGAGTGGCAGCGTCTTTGAACACAATCCAGTCAGTGCATTCAAAACAGTCCTGGAGTGCTGAAACTGCTCCTTCAGGCCAGGCTTTTATCTGCTTCACTGATGGCTTGCCTCTAGTTAACAGTGGCCTATATGAAGGAATTAGCATGATAGAGAGATGGTCTGAATTTCCAAGGTGTGGGTGGGGGGCTGCTCTGAATGCTTGTTTAAAGTTTGTGTACACACGAGCGAGTGTGTTTTCTCCTCTGGTTGCAAAGTTTACAAGCTGGTTAAAATGTGTTAAGACTGTTTTCAGGTTGGCCTTGTTAAAGTCTTCAGCGATTATTTAAACAGAGTCCGGATTTGCATTTTGCATTGTGCCAATTGATTGGTAAAGTATGGACAGTGCTTCTTCTGTGTTAGCACTGGGGGGAATATAACGGCTGTAAATTCCCTCGGTAGATAGAACGGACGGCATTTTAACGTCAAGAACTCTACATCCTCCGAGCAATGGCTGTGGACAATTTCAGCATTTGTTCACCAGTTGTTATTTGTGTAAACACATACACCTCCTCCCCGAGATTTGCCGGTCAGAGCGCGTCTTCTGTCCGCATGGAATGTTGTTAGCCTGTCCAAGCTAATGGCTATCCGGGATGGTGGAATTTACCCATGTCTCAGTAAAAATAAGAGCACAGCAGTCTCTCACCTTGGGCTGGGTGGTCAAATCCAGTCTCAGATAGTCCATTTTTCCTTCCAGTGAACGGACATTTAATAACATGATAGAAGGAAGTGCAGGTCTGTAGGGGTTAGCCTTTAGCCTAGCGCTGATGCCGGCCCGAGTGCTAAGCTAATAAGCTAATAAGCGTCTCTTATTTGTTAGATACATTTTGTATAATCCTTGATTTTAAAATGTGAATTAAAAACTTAAAATACTGTCAGGTTCATTGTTTTGTGTGATAATTTTTTATTTATTTATTTATTTTTGGTAATTCCACCATTCATTCATGATCATTTAGTGTCAGTAATTCCATCCTGGTTTTGTTACTTGTGACTAGGAAAGTTTTATATGAGTTAAAATAGAGATCTCAAGAGAACCTTCTAATGGTAAGGTCAAAAAATGGTTAAATGATAAAATAAGCTGAAGAAGTATCTCCAACTAAAAAAAGCAAACGTAAGCCACCAAGCATGTCTTGGTGAGAGAAATAATTATGTAGATTAGATTTTTCACTGATCCTTTGAGATAAGAGCTATATTAAGCAGAATATAAATTGTTTGAAATACATAAAAGCCTGTATAGTGCTAGGAGAAAGTTTTATTAACAAGTGAGATTTGAGGAAAGTGAGGCGAAATTAAGTGGCCCATGATATAAAGTACACAATGACGTGATGACTTGGACACGGTGGAACTGAATCAGATTTTGTTATTGATCACTATAGAGGCAAAGGATTGTCATTACCAAAAAAAAAAAAACCCAGTATGAAATACATCTATTTAAACAGTAACATTTTGCAACACAAGACATCAAGATGTCTCCTGTGCCATCATGCCGTCATGACGTTGTTCTCCCTGTTTGTCCAGATTCCCGATCAGCAGCACAGCACGGCACACATGGACTAGCCATCTGTCTCTGTATAGTATAGTATATACCCCCTCCTAACAATCTCATGCTCAAACACGTAGACACACACATCACACGTGCGTACACACATGCTTATGCTCTGATGTGTGGCATGCCTGTGGAAACAAAATGTGGAAAAGTCCAAGGGGGTAAATACTTTTGCAAGTACAGGAGTACAGTGCTTTTAAACTACAAATTAGAACGATAACATCATTCCACAGATCCACTGATCCTCTGCCCTCATGTTCACAGTTTATTCAGCTGGTAGATAATGTAGTTATTATATTTGTCCAAATTTCAGCAGCGGCTCATGACCATAGATTTTGGTGGCATGGGACGACAATAATAATGACATCGCCTCAAACAAAATTCACTAGGCTATCACACATGACTTATACTATAGGCGAATATCTAGTGGATTTTTAGTGTTTGTGAGTCATCAACAGTCATCCAGCATACAGTCTAGCAGCTTGTGTTAGACATACCTTTGTTTAACTGTGTTTAATACAGCAAAAGAGTTAATATCATTAACCAGGGTTGCCAGGTTTCGTCAAAATTAAGGCACTGAAAAGGGAAGACATACACACTTTTACACATTGTTTGGGGAAATTTATTAGATTTATTTCTGATTATTTGCTATAAATCAAGATTCTTGGACATTTTTAAACTAGCTTAATCTGGCAACCACATTAACTGCGGCATCAGCTGCTCCTCCTCTGAGTATGGAGCAGCAGGATTCCTTCCCCACTGGGCCTCTATTGGGCACTACATCAGGAATCAACAAAACATACTTATGTATGTCAAATAGCAAGTTTTTAAATTTTGGTAACTCAAATGATATGAATAGTATTTCTTTGTAATTTAAAATATATGGAGTTGTAAATGAGGACTTTATGAAGATTAACAGTTGGTGAACAGCTGATATACAGTAAATGGTGAGTCCTTATGGACAAGCTGCAACTAACAAACTGTATCTATTTGCATATAATAACGATTTCCAGTGGTACAATGTTAAAAGACTTGTTAAGACGATGGTAAGGTCCATTTTAAGTTGGTTCTGGTCAACCTTGATTTGGCCCCTAATTATAAGCCTTACTTCAGTCATATTACATTTTCACATCATGCATACGATCACCATAATCATCCTTTCTATGTTACTAAAAGAGATTTTAGAAAATTGTTTCTTGCCAAAATCATAATGGCTGGAATCTGTCAATTTCTACTTTCAGCAGAAAACTACATAAACTCCTGAACTGAAATATGTTTTTGTTTTCATGTGTCTCAACCAGAAGTACAGTTCCAGCTTATTACAATCTGGTTATAAGGGAAAAAAGGAGTAAATTGCATTTAAAGAAGAAAAAAAATCCAATTCCACTGAAAGACACCCACCTACCTCGGCATTAATAACCTAATCTATTTGTGGAAAAACAACATTACTGCCAAATTATAAAGAATTATATGTTTACAACAGGAAATGAGTTCTCAATGATTCTCAGCATCATCCACATCAGTCTCTGTCACATCAACTGAGGTAAAAACAAAAAATCACTCGTTACATCTTTTTACTTGACTGGTCTCTGTTCAGGCGGCACGGCGGTGTAGCATTTAGCACTGCTGCCTCACAGCAAGAGCCTTTCTATGCTCTCTCTGTGTTCTTTCAGTGCCTTTCCATGCCTATGTGGGTTTCCTCCGGGTGCTCCGGTTTCCTCCCATGGACCAACGATATGCAGAACACGTCAACTGGCTACTCTAAATTGCCCATAGGTGAGAATGTGAAAGTGAATAAATATTTGTCTCTGTGTTAACCCTACAATAGATAATAGGTGTTCCCTATGACCCCCCAAAAAGACCAAAGACGGAAATATGTTCAGCCAAAGGTTAAATGCATGTTTGAAGTTCATTATTTTTTATCCGACTCCAAAGATCTGACTCTAATAATTATTTATCGTAATAATCTAAAAGTACACAGCCTCAGTGTTCAATTATACATTTAATTTAACAGCTTTATAATATTGTTTTTTACTAGAATGTGCCATTACCATGTCAGAGATTTATATATATTTATTTAAGTATTTGTTCTTTTAGCTCGGAGGTCTGATTATTCATTAATCAGACCTCATTATATATTCATTAATCTCTGAATATTCAGGTAACACACTACCTTTCAATGAGACCTGCTGAGTACATTAAAGATAACATAATTACAGCAACGTACAAGAGAATGATTGGATGGACCTGTTTGGTTAGCGTAGGATTCAGAAGGAATGGCACCAGAACGAGATCGGATGAGAACTCTTGTTAGTCTTTCTGACCCACATTCCTGATCATTTTAATCTGACCCATCCAGAATCATCATGCTGCCAGACTTTAGAAAAGATTTACTACAACATTATGGCGCAGGAACATTGCAGAACTTTTAACACCCTACATCAATTACCCTTGCAAACCGAATTGATTAGGCTTATGTTCTCTTTTTTCTCTACAGCACGTCCTGTAGGTATCCAACAGCTTGATCAAAGCGTTACGTTCACTGTGTGAGGAAATCACACTTAGCTAGCAAGGTCTTTCAGACATCTTTAAGCAGACTGACTGTTTTACTACCACATGTATTAAACTGGCCCTTTTACACAACATAATCTTTGCCGGATGATTGCCAAAATAAGACAAATAAAAACATTTTCATGTACATTTTCATTTACATTGCAAATTATGTAATGTACATGTTAACATTCTTGTGTATATATAATATATTATAGTCTTACTGTAAGGTGTGTGTACTATTATGGTACATTGCAATGTGTTTTTATTTGTACAGGATACATTGGTAACTGTATATTATTATAAAAAACAATAAAAAAAATACATTTAAATAAAAGACTCAAACATCCGAACAAATAATAATAATAATAAAAACATGCTTATTAACACAATTATTTTTTTTCAGTTTAGATAAGAACAAATGTTTCAACCTATAAGAGGAAGAAATTGCTCAAATTGACAAAGTGTAGTGACAGACAAAAATGCTGCTGAAATGAAAAATTACACAATAAGAAATTGCTAAGCAACAGGAACTGCATCAGTGACTCATGAGCCTGAGTACCACAGAAAAAAAATCAAGCTGAAGTACAAGTTAAAAAGTCAGGTTAATTATCATTATACATATTGTGAAACAAAATTAGGTAGTGAGAGCCCTTCAGTGGTACATTACACACTTAGAATTGAATACTGGGACCATGTTTTGGTTTTCAAGAAACTGGGGACAGGATGGCGGCATGACGCAGACAGGCACCGGCAAAATGACTGGTGACTGTAGAGAGCAAAAGCTGAATCCTGGACATTTTTGGAGATTTAGAAAACCCACCTTGGACACAAAGAGGACATGTCCTTTATGGTCATAAATTAAAGAGAGACTTAAGAATTGCTAAGTGAAGATGGGCAAACAGAAGCAGAACTCACAATCACTAAGTAAAACCTACACACAGTGGAAGGAAAAAAAAGGAGTTAAGAATTGATTGAACTGTAGTTTGTTATTCAGGTATCAGGATAATAAAATTACAGCAAAGATTAAACCAGCAATATGAGTCACCTATTTTAAATATCTAGCTAACTAGCGAAAATTAGCTGCCTAGCTTTAGCTCCAGCTTTAGTTTTCATCCCACCTCCCACCCAAAAACATCAGTAGATGGACTGTGTGTGTGTGTGTGTGTGTGTGTGTGTGTGTGTGTGTGTGTGTGTGTGTGTGTGTGTGTGTGTATGCTGCATGATGGACGTATTCAATCCTTGCTAGTCAATGCTAGAATTCTGTTAGCTCATATATCCTGTGATGCCACATGAGCAACAGTACCTACAGTAAACAGTTTTTATCTTGAAGTTCTGATAAGAACGAGGCCTTGAGATGTGTAATAATGCTGTAATACTGCCAGTGACCTCATTTATGACACTTTTGGGAACAACAGGGTGAAGATAAATATTGCAATATTGTTGTGTATTTGTACTGAGATGTAAAGATCGTGACCCTGCACTAAGATGTGAAGCTGGAGGAGGCCCAAGTGTTCTGCAACAACGAATTTGGAACTCTGGGACTTGTTGACATGTTCCTTGGGAAACAGAAAGTCATAATGAAGTGCTTGACCGAGTTACGCAATAGACAAATGCAAACAAAATCATCAAAGCTAAACAAACTCGACAATCCACCCTTATTCAACCATGGAGGTGTTCTCACTGCAGTCTTCACCCACACCTGTTGAATTTAAAGAGGATGTTGATAATGAAATGCCGTGTTTTCGTAATTATGTTTGTGTCGAGGCCGGCGATGGTGAAGGAAAGATGCAAGGTTGTCATCAGGAGATATTTTATGCATCTAGAGTATATGGTAGATAAAATTATATAACTTTCTCTTACTGTTGGAGAAGCCCTGACAGTGCTTGTGTTCTCGACTGGCTTGTAAAACACCACTCCCAAAACTCACATAACTGCCAACTTGCAGAAATTACATTGAATAAACAAAACCATTTTTTTCTCCAATGATGGTCAGTAAATGGAACAGCATGCAGAAATACGTACAACCAAAGACATACCATGTTTGCTGCTAACAAGCTGCTGCTGTAGAGCAAGACACACCCAGGGGCGGGACATATATGTTCTAGAGAGCATTTAATTGGACGAACACAGCTCAAGTACAAGTATGAGTCACCAAAAACATGTTAATTGATTCCCTCAAAGTGACTACAATTTTTTTTTTTTTTTTTTAAATAATCTCCTTTTTTGTCCAAGATATACTGTTATGCTGGCGTCCATGATACTAAGGGACAGGTATAACATCCTCTAAAGCACCAGTTTTGATTTCAGGGGCCATATTAAAGAGCTTTAAAGAGATGTAGATTATCCTGTAATTGAAGAACTGTGTGCTTGTCACGTGACATCAGCTCAACGCTGCAGAGTGAATCTGAGCTACAAACGAAATGGAAATGGAAAGATAAAACCACACAAATAGGAAAGGATCCCGTGTGTAATTGAAGATCTGGTGATAATAATACACACCCCGCCGCTTTGGTTTCCAAGGTCGTGGTGCCGCACGCGCTACTCCACTCCGTCCTCGCGCTATTGTTGCTGATTGGCTGTGCGCATGCGCGCTCATGCCGCATTCACGTGCCATATCTCAGTCTATTTGCATGTAATCAAATTCTTCCTTGTATTCCATGCACTCTTTTTAATTAAAAATGTTTCCTCATTCATTACTACTACTACTACTACTACTATTAATAATAATAATAATACTACCGCTAGTTACTACTACTAATAATAATAGTTATTATTAGTTGTAGTATTAACTATAATATTTTTACGCATCAACTGTTTAAATTTTTCACTTTTTTGTGTATCAAAAAAAACATCTCAGTTTTTCCCGAGATTGATATTTATGTCTTTTGAAAGATTAGAAGATTAGAACTTTAAGAAGACTTAAAGTATGTGTTCATACTTGTAATATTGAATTAAGTTCAGAAGTGTTCATTAGAAATAGAAGTGCTTTAGGAATAAAAAGAAAAAGAAAAAAAAACTTGGCTGCAAGTAGTCTAAACTAACCACATTCAAACTCATATTCATTATTCAGTAATTATCATACATCTGTCATCAATGATTCTAATTAACACCAAATAAAGATAAAATCAATCTGTAGGATTTTATTGATATCGTCTTGGGTTCATTCGACTGCTAAAGCCATCGTTCACAAAGAGCTTACAAAGCATGTACAGGATCTCATTGTTGAAATGTAAAGATCAGGAGAGGGGTACAAAAGAGCTCTCAATACATTAAATGTACCATGGAGAGCCGTGAAGGCCATCAAAATGGGGCACCACAGTGACATAACCAAGCACAGGATGTCCTTTAAAAATTGACTAAAGGCAAGATGAAAATTCATCAGGAAGGCTGCCAAGAGACCTAAAGCAACAAGAACGAAGCTGCAGGAATATCTGGTAAGTGGAGTGTAGACTTTTTAGATCCACTGTATATCTTTTATACAGTCCCCCAGAGGGGGCTCCAGATTTTACCTTTTACTAAGAGTATAGAATATGTAATAACAGCGTGACCAGACTTTATTATTTAGTTAACCGAATGTGTGAAGTCCGCCTGTTATCTGTTTTCATTGGTTGTTGTGGTTAACCTTGTTTTTAGCATAATTATAATTTCTGCCCAAGGTGAGAGAGAGAGAGAGAGAGAGAGAGAGAGAGTAGGATAGACAGGTAGGCAGAAAGAGAGAGACAAGGACGTTAAGACAGATGCTGAGAAAGAGACAGACAGACAAACAGAAAGGCAGATAGATAGGGACAGACAGAAAAAGAGAAAGGGTGAGATGGTGAGACAGACAATGAGACACAGTTAGAAAATGAGAGTGAGAGACAGAGAGACATCAAGTGAAAAACAAAGACACAGAGACAGAGTGAAAGAAAGAGACATATATTCATAGAGAAACACACACACACACACAGCGAGAGAGAGAGAGAGAGAGAGAGAGAGAGAGAGAGAGAGAGAGAGAGAGAGAGAGAGAGCGAAAGAAAGAGAGGGACACACAGAGAGACAGGTAGACCGACAGAGAGAGAGCGAGACAAAGAAAGAGAGACATACAGGCAGAGAGAGAGAGAGAGACGTTGAAGAGTGAGACAAAGGGAGACATAGAAAAGGAGACAGTGGGAAACAGAAACAGAGTGAGGTGGACATCATATATCTTATCTGTGCTCAGTTTTGTGCTCAGTGTATTGTCGTTTTTATATTTATGGAATTTATATAATTATAATGTAGAATATTTAGAAATAACCACAATAATACATTCTGATATTAGTTAAAGTTCTCGTAAAGGTAAAGGCCACTTTAGCACCATATGTAAGGTCACAGACAGACAGACAGAGAGAGAGAGAGAGAGAGAGAGACAGACAGACAGAGAGAGAGAGAGAGAGAGAGAGACAGACAGACAGACAGAGAGAGAGAGAGAGAGAGAGAGAGAGAGAGAGAGAGAGATGTGTACTGTATATTTTAAACTACTTTTACAAAAATAAATAATAAACAGAAAAGCCTTAACACCAACATGGCTGTACCTGTATTGACACTGAGCTTATTGTATTTCTGTGTGACACAAATAACTCCATGTACCACATGATCCGTTTATGATTAAACTTTTTTGTGTGAATGCTCCTGTTTTTAATTATTTCTGTGCCGTTATATCCTGTGTCCGAATTCTGAACGTTGCAGGGGGTAGCTTCCTGTCCACTTGTGAAATGTGTTTATCCTGGTTAAATGAAAGATAAAAAAAAAAATTGCAATAACTCAAAGGCGTTTACTACACTGCACAACATTGCATTGGACATTAGCGATTCAGTGCGTTGCTGTGACACAGTCAGTCAGCGCGTGAACGTAGCGGGTAGGAACGTACGAGCGTGTGTGTTTGTGTGCGTGCGTGCGTGTGCGCGTGTCTCTTTAAGAAACACACTCCTGTTGCATGGAGAGTCTGGTGTTTTTCCACTCTCTCCAATATTACCCATATAAGCACGAAGGTCGGGGAGAGAGAGGGCGTGAAGATTATTTGGAGTTGCCTCGCCGTTCGCGCGCGCAGACAAACACACTCTCTCTCTTTCTCTCTCTCTCTCTCACACACACACACACACACCGCACAAAGAAACGGCAGGACAAGAAGAGACTGAGCAATAAATCCAGGGCGCAGGTAAATGACATCCCATCTCTTTAAGGAAATTAGGGCTCAAATTTAACATTACACACTACTTTCAAATGTGTTAAACTATTTTCCCGGTGTTGCTCCATGGTTTAAGTTTATCCTTCAGTCAAACTCATATTTTTCTTTCTTTTCTTTTTTCTTTGAGAGAATGCTTTTGACAGTCTTGTGATGTGCACGGTGCGCTCACGTGCTTTCACTGGATTAAACGCTGTGTTTATTGAGACTGATAGCCTATATTGTAAACTAGATGTTTGGTCGCTGTAATGAATGAATAAAAGGCTGTGCATGCTCTGTGCTCGGATATAAGCCCCTGGTTAGGTTATAATTAGATTATAAAGTAGGTTAATAGCAGGAATCGGATTTGCGTGAAGCGCACCCGGTCCC
The DNA here is from genome assembly GCA_030068355.1 of Notoglanidium maculatum. Taxonomy (NCBI): domain Eukaryota; kingdom Metazoa; phylum Chordata; class Actinopteri; order Siluriformes; family Auchenoglanididae; genus Notoglanidium; species Notoglanidium maculatum. The sequence continues at coordinate 2,848,199 of JAQQZX010000040.1, forward strand.
GCGTCTCGCGCCTCCACAGGGGGTTGAATAAGGAAACGTTTTAGGGCAAGGATGTTTTGCACGCCTTGTAAACGCAAAGTGTCTTCTGGGAAGAAAATGTGTTGTGTCCTGTTTAAAACACACACACACACACACACACACACACGCACACCAATTCAGGGTTCTTCGGCTCTTTTGTGTTTGACGCCAGCCGGTATGTCTGGTGCCCGTTAATAGGCTACAGGATGCTTCCCAAATAAATCCGTAATGAATAAATAGTGCACTATGTAGTCTCTAAAAAGCATTGTTTCACACCCTACGTAGTGGACAGCCTATTTGGGATGCGGCCTGACGGCTGTTTGAGCGCGCGACAGACACGCCGATATTGTTTATTATAAATGAGCTGCTATGTATACCGTACTGCTCTGACATAGGGTTCTATTTAGTACTCTTTTGTATCATGCTGTTTGAGCCATGTCAGTGATAGGTTATGTATAACAATGTCATTCGGGCTGAAGAATATGCTATTTAATAACCATGATATGGTTAAAACCCGGTTCCGTCTCTTTTAATGGTGAATATTTAAGATTCGAATCTTTTGACTCGGTTCACTGAAATGATTCGTTCTTCTGAATCAACAACTGATTCAATTCCCCCCTCCCTTCCCCTCCTCCAGCAGATAAGTCTACGTCTCACATGTAAGTGCTTATAAACTGTGGTTGAACAAAATGTTTTGATCTGAAGATCTACAATCTTTAATAAAATAGCCTATTGTAGCTTATATAAATCCTAATCATATTTAGGATAACAGATAGGATACTATTAAGCCAAGTATTTTAACCTAATTATTCAGGAACTAGCCTTATATGAATTATTCAGCAACTACAGTGAAACTAATAGCAAAAGGTAGCTATGTAGTTACAAGTAAAGAATCCAGGTCTGGACCTGTTGACGTGTCCTTCAACTTTATGAGGTTAACAAAATGTTGTCAGTAAATAAGGAACTGCTCTGCTACATTTTTGTTCCCAAGATACAAACTATTTAGACGTACCCTCAAAGGCACAACAGAGGTCCTTAAGGCCCAATTATGTGCCTTAATCATGTTCCTTTGCCATTATGATTCACTTGCACAAAAGGGTACAAAAGATGAATGTATAAAGACCCCACTGGCAAGCATTTGTACAAGTTATTACCGAGCGTAGGTACATAGAAACACAATATAAGAGTTTAATCCTACATTCACACTAGCAAGTGACAATATGACAGGCGGCTGTTCATTTTCTATGTACATGTGCAACACAGAGCCACGATTTTAGTGAATGATTCCTTGGATCAAACTGGCAGAAAAACTTAAAACTGTGGTTTTATTTTATCCTGTCATATACATCCATCCATCCATCCATACTGCTTTATCCGTCTGGGTCGCGGGGATAATCTCAATCTCAATCTCAGCAGACTTCGGGCGAGAGGCGGGGTACACCCTGGGCAGGTCGCCAGTCCACCACAGGGTCAACACACACAAACAGCCACACACGCTCGCATTCACACCTATGGGCAATTTAGAGTAGCCAGTTGACCTAATCTGCATGCCTTTGGACTGTGGGAGGAAACCGGAGCACCCGGAGGAAACCCACACATTCACGGGGAGAACATGCAAACTCCACACAGAAAGGCGCGGTGGCTGATCCAGGGATCTAACCCAGGACCTTCTTGCTGTGAGGCGACAGTGCTAACCACCGCACCACCGTGCCGCCCTGTCATATACAACTTCTCATTTAATGGGTATAGAGACATTATGAAGAAAAATGAAGGAAAGAAGTAGTAGAAATTATTGGTGTTTCTGGTGTGTGTATTTATGTATTACAGTTAGCTTGCTTTACTAATACGTCAATGAAGCTAGTATGAAGTGTAGCATGTACCATTTAAATCAAACAACCAATTTTCACACTGACTACCATGTTATTTATTATGTGTTTAAGTAGTTAGCATATGAATTTATACATAGCTAGGTTTGTTTGACATTAAGAAGTAAAGAAACTGGACAGTGTACACTCACAAACAACAACAGTAGATGATTCTACACACCTACACGCATCAAGAAATACGAGTGACTTGCTAGTGTGAACGCAGGGTAAGATTCACAATCCAATGATTACAAAATGATGATAATCAGTGCAATTTAACCCGGCCTATGTATAAACATGGTAATTGGTATATTTAAAGTTGGTTCTATTTGTCCTAGATCTGATCACAAAACATGCATCCTTTTTGTTCTGTTTTAAGTTTGACTTTTTGTAAAGTCCTCTTTTCAGGTCATTTTTTACTTTTCTTGCTACTGTGAATGTCACACCATCAGCTATGGATGCAAATCTTTCACACAGAAGATTCTCCCAAAACATTTGTTCAAAGGAGTGAATCATTTGTAAACGACACATCCCTAAGTTGCCTTGTCCTCACATTTAAAGCACAAAGAAATAGAGCAGTTATTGGAAATATAAAATGTATTGTATCTCTGGACAAGTTAACTGACTGTAATGTCTGACTTTGCATAGAAACAGATGCAAATACAATGTACATAACGCAATAATGAATCCTACATTGATACTTTATCCTGACGTTAAGCCAAGGGAAAGGCATACAAGGCCAAATGCCTGACACAAAACCGGAGCTATTTTAATCTTCTCTGATACGTCACTACATGGTTGCTTGTCTGTTCTTAGTCAGATGAGATTGAAACGTCCAGATATGTTCGTTTTCACCCGCTGATAATGTGGAGCAAAATTCCCAGGTTGAATTAGGTGTTAATTAAACACCTAACACTTGGCTTTTTTGCAGTACATTTTCTGCTCTATTAAACAAAAAGTAAAACCATCCATGCAGCCAGTTTGTCTCCACTGCCTCACTGATCCACATAGTGCAGTTAAAATTGTCTATTCAAAAGGAGTGAATGCTGTTGCGTTCTATGCCTTGCTCAGAGTTCAACTAAAAAAGATAAAGCCTTAGTAGGCATGCTGTCTTGGCTATAGAGTGGCGTTATGCAATAAAATCTAATACCCACTTTAAAACCCAAGCTATTGCTACTATAAAGGCATAACACTTGTCAAAGTACTGCACCATAAAGCAATGGCACGACTCATTTTGTAATACTACCTAGGATATAACTCTGCAAATGCTTTACAACCGTGATTAAAGGTCAGGTCAGCGCAAACATTATTTTCCAGAAAGCTCATGCACTTAACTGCTCTGAATCCACATTACATGTCTCTGTAGATCACATAAAGGATGAATCAACACCACTGTGGTGCTGCCCTTTACGAATCGGCCTAAGTTGAAAACCCCACATCCTGACACAGGGTGAACTTGTTAACCTCGAGGGGTTAATTTGACTTGAAATCTACATGGGGTTCTGCTAATCCCTCTAGGAATTGGTTTATGTAATGCTGCAGGAAAGCCACCCTAAGAGGGTTTATTGCTTTTTCCCTTTCAGGGCTGTAAGCTTAAATATAAAATGGTTCTGTTCGGGTATGAGAGTGGCAAGATAACTGAGAAATGTATGCAAGTCAAATACATGTGTAAAGATACATGATTCCTGTCTAGCATGTCTAGAATGATAATTGATTCGGCTAATGTTAAAGAAGTATTAAATATACCTGTGTTTTTTTGTTTATCGTGAGTCATGTAACCTATCCGTATTAGCTAGCAAGTTAGCTGGCTAGTTTGTCCAGACTTCCACTTTGTTCATTTGTTTATAAGAGAGGCTTATGTGGCTCAGTGTTATTTAAAAGCTAGCTAGCTAAAGGTTTTGTAGTTCAGAAGTATTGTGTTTTTCTTAGGATGTCTAACGTGAAGGCTTATTAGCTAGCATGTTAACTTGCTAGTTAAATCAGACTTTCACGTCACTCATTCTTTTGCGAGAGAGCTGCATTTCATGCAATTAGTTAATGTTTTGTATTTGAAAACAAGAAGTTGTGTCCTCCAACAGCTCACATAAATCACCAGAATAATCACTTCAGTATTAGTCAGGGTTACAAAAGTATTGACAATATCTGCATTTTTCCTCAGAAAGTCTAACATGCATCACATCACCCAGCCTTATTAGCTCACTAGACTTAAGCTTTGTTCATTTGCTGCATGTGGCCCGAAGAAACGGCTAGATATGAGCTAGCTAGCTAAAGGTTTTATAGGAGTTGTTTCCTCACACACTTCACAAAAATCACAAGAAAATTTACCTCAGAGGTGGTCAGTTACAGAAATATTGAATATTTTCTCTCAATGTCTATTGGGAAGTCATATCACCCAACCTTATTAGCTAGCAAGTTAGCTTGCTAGTTCAGTCATACTTTCTTTTTGTTCATTTGTTTGCAAGAGAGTTGAATGTGACACCACATTAAAGGGAGCAATGTTTAAACTAGCTAACTAGCTAGCTAATGTTTGTAGATCCAAAACAGCAACACAAATCACCAGAATAAGAATTGTGCTTTGTGTTTGGTTATGTAACTGCATTTGGTTAGCAGGTAAAAGCCTGAGAAAATGTTTTATACAGCTGTTTCCTCATGCTTTGTCCGTTTTGCAACAGATGCCTAAATAGCCTAAATTTACTACAGATGCCTAAATAGCTAAATGAATGAGTGAGTTGAAGAACATGGCGTCCATTCGATTGCTTCCAGGATTAGTGTATTTTTTTTCTAGGCTACATTTCGAGATGAAATCTGCACAAGGATGCATTCATAAGATAACTCGGTTAGGAGTGTTTTTGTCCATGTTAACAAGTTAACTGTAAATGTCATCTGCTTGTGATGACATATGATGAGCATGAAGAGAGTCCTGAATGTTTTGAATTTTTGTCCTGAAATTTCTTTAATTTAAGCTTGCCTACTCTACCATTTATTTAAAAATAAAGAGTCTAATTATGCTATTTACAACAAGCTGACAATTAAATATTTAGTAATACACTATAATAGTAATATGAATTGTGAGAACATGTAGCCAGTAATGGTAAAATGAAAATATATCGGCACACACACACACACACCAAGGTTCATGTGCTAATCCATGGGGAAATGCAAGAAAATGCAAAACATTTTCAGCATAACATTACGCAAATTCTTGTTTTTATTTTTCATGCATTTTTGCCTGATTTTCTGGCAGTGTTTCCAGGGTTTATGTAAAATGACTCCAGAAATGTAAGTCTGTATTTAGTCTTAAATTAAGATCTATCTGAAAGTGAGCGGACACCTACATGATACGAAAGCCGGCTGTTTAAGTGTCCTCAACTAATTTTTTTATTGTCTTGTATTTTGTTTCACATGATGCTATGTGCAACTGCCATGCTTCACACCATCTGTGCTGGTGTGAGGATTATGATGTCCTTCCTCTGAGCTGAACTTCAGCCTGGTTTTGACTCTGGTAAACTCGCAGAAGACTTGTGTTTTCCTGCCTTGGATTAACCGTTGCCTGCTCCAGCCGTGTCGTTTTGCACTCTCTCTCTCTCGCAGTATAAACCAGTCCAATATGTCGATCATCAGCCACCATCAGGCCACCATGGCTGAGTAAGTCTGTGCTCCATTTCTTCATTGGTTATGGGGATGCAGTTCTGTCCCACGATCAGCAGGCTGACTAGCTGCTTATGTTTCTGCGGGAGTGCTGATCTCTCTGACCCCCCCTACCCCTTCCCCAGACGGCACAGTTTTCAAAAGGACATTCTTTTGGGATTTTCTCTGGATAATCACCAGGTTTTTCTATGGTGTTACATTTCTCTCTGGATTCCTTCCACTCGATTTCTCTGCTAGCCTCCTATGGCTGATTGAACTCATTCACTGTCATCCTATTTACCTTTAATAAACAGTAATCCACCAGGCGCTATCATGCTGATAATGTAATAAAGTCCATTTGGAAATGCCAGCACCTTCATCTCCTACATGCTCTCAGTTGGGAGAAATATAAGAACCCCTAAGACTTGACATTGTTGCTCTTTGTAACTGAGAATAGCCAGTTACTTTGGTACAATGAATTCTGAGCTAAATCACAACAAAATTTTCACAATACCAGTATGCGCAATTTGCTGTAAAAATGCTAATGTAGCTAACATTCTGAATGAATGACATCTAATGGGAAACCTTTAGCATAATCTCATTGCTTTTTTTTCTATACGAAAGTGACAATTACATTTTTTGAATAAATTAGCTTTAAATCACACAATTGTCATTTACCACTGTAAACCAAATGTAATGCAGGAGCGCAATATCCTGTACAATTTCAGCATTTTGGTTGATATTACACGTATACCTGAATTCATACAGGCTGTGATGGTGTGTTGGACTTTGCCAAAACTGCCCAACAGCCTAAAGGGATTCTGATTGGCAAAGACGGGACCGATAGTGATACAGAAAACAAGAAGTACAAAAATAAAACTTGAGTATTTTGCACAATGTGGAACTTTTTGCAATTTGGGAAATTCATGTAATATCTTAAATAACGTAACAATACTATATTGTGTCATATATAAAAATTTATTTACATTTGAAGGCATTAAGCACCTTGAAAGCATCCCACCATGCAATTTGCATGTTCTCTTTTTCTGGTCTCTCAGTATTTACTAAGGTTTTAATGTAAATAACAGCTTCAGGCTTATGGTAAGCGTAAGGACAAGTGTAAGAAATACTGAAGTGTACAGAACTCTGGGCTCCCGAATTACACCACTTCTTTTTCACCCTTCATTTTTCTCTCGCTAAACTCATTTGGTGAAATGAATGATTATACTGATTATATCCTCTCTTTCCCTCAGACTCATCCCAATATAGAAATCTTTAACTATGAATAAGTTTCCTTTGTGCAATGTCAAACCAATCATCCCTGATTGCCCTGGTGATGTTATCCACTACACTATACGCTTGCTTAGCATCACCGTTCGTCATGTACTTAAAGTTGGTGTGTCAAAGTTGCTCAGCACACACACTGTAGTACCACCTTGTCTGTCTGTTTACTAGAAAGACCAAAATGCAAAATGTTTGACCAGGGGAAGATTTGCAGGCTGACAGGGGTTGGACCTGTGAAACAGAACCAATTAATTTCATTGGAAAATATTGTGGCGAAAATATCCCAGGGAGGTACAAACAAAAATCATTTGGGCTTAACCAGAATAAATCTCTAGTTGAGACCAATGATGTGTTTGAGTGATGTAGCTAAGGTTGAGGAACTATGACAGTGTTGATATTTATTGTTCTGAATTTTTTCCCACTGTGAGCACAGTGGTGGGGTTCATGTTTATTTAAATAAGAAAAGAAAGTAAACCTTTTTCAGTTTAGGACACGCCCACTTCAGAATAAAAGTCTAATACAGATATAGATATTTGAAGCATCAAAGTGATACAGATACAGATATTGGCATTGCATTATACCCCTGATGAGCACGTTATCATTTAGTTTGCTTTTTTTTTTTTATGTGCCTGCTCTGATACACTCCTTCACTTCATGAGAGTTTTATTTATTACGTTAGTTGCATTCAAGGAAGACCGTCATTAATCAGGAAACCTGTTCTGTTTGCCCCACCACACCATATACTTCACTCAGTCAATGAAACCTAGAGAATATCACTCAAACAATTGCTTAAGGTCCATTTTAGCTTAAGTATTTATGTGTGAAGTATACTTTTAAGGCCTGTCATGTTATTCCCAATCCCAGCCTGAACACCCTCATCAGTAATCTCCTGCACACTTTTGTTTACCAAACTGTCATATTCGTTAGTCATCCTCAAGATATGTAGCCCCGATGTTATCACCTCAAACAAATACGACCTCATCGGATCCCTAAGGATCCAAAATAACTTCGAATTTATCTGTAGGGGGCAGGGAAGCTCCGCAGGCACTTGTTATTACAATCACACTCACATTATTTGTTTGTATTGTCTCCATAGAATTTTCACGAATTCAGAACGCTTCCTCAGAAATAAGGAGGGGTTCAGGTCAATTTGATCTGATTGTTTGGGTTGATCTGACCCAACTGTTAGCCAATAAGACAACTCTGTATTCTCTCTGAAGGTTTGACACCATGGGAGTCACCAAAGGTCCATGTAATTAATCAACTTTACAAGAAACTAAATGCCTCCCAAAGCATTTTTAACTTATTTAATTTACAAACCCTACAGATATTTGCTCAAAATATAATAGAAGAATGTGTAGGTTTTGTAAACATAAAAGGTTTAGTAATTCTTTTTATGATAAGGAATATAGGATTGAGGTACACAATATGCTAAACCATTAGCCCCCATGAAACATAAGGTACCTTAGACAAATTTTTTTAATAAGCATACCTTGGACCCTGGAAACAATGAGTTATATAGAATTATATGAGTTATATAGAGTTATATAAATATGGTTATATAGAAGCCTGGTGAATATAGAACCCTACAAACATACAGCCATGAGGAAGTAGGACTGTAGCAATACAAGCCCCGGGGTGCGTAGGACCCTGGGAACCCAAGAATTTGGGAGCATGGGACTCTAGGTTCATAGGATCCTGAGAATTTAGGGCCCTGGAAACAAACTGACTCTGGATAGATATATAGGAGTCTCAGTACAAAGGTCATAGGGAATATAGAGCTCTGAGAACACAGGACCCTCAGTTTATAAGACATTAGAGGCTTGGGAACACAGGAACCTGGGAGAATAGGACTCTCGGTACCCAAGATGCACCCAAGATGTACAGTATTTGGGTCTCAGGGCATATAGGACCCTGAAAACATAGAGCCCTGAGGAAAAATGCATGACTACATGGGTATACAGGTCTCATGGAACATAGAACCCTGAGAACATAGAGTTAATACTAGATCATTAGTGAGCCTATCTGTAGTGTTATTTATCAGGTGTCATTAGATTACAAAAAATTCTGCAGTGAAATTCCAACTAAAGGTATAGCAAAGCGTAACATTAATAACACCAAGCTTCCCCTCATAGTGCATCGGGCTTTTATATTCAACGAACCCTTCATGCTGCACCCCATATGACGAGAATGTAAATAAAAGTATTTCGATTTGTGTGTGCGTTTGTTTGGGCAAACGAATCAGACACGCTTGGAGTCACTTGGGTAACATCACATCATGAAAACACTGAACGGTTAATTTCTCTAAAACTGAGCACAAGTTTTTATTTTGTGTGTACAAACATTCACAAACTGTGAACAACTGAATCGGAATCATTTTAATCACATTCTCATCATATGGGATGCCAGCTTTACAGTGCTTTATTGGTAAACCTCACTGCGCAAATGGCTCTCAAAAACATTGATAAATTTACCCAGGATGGAAATTCATCACATTTAGAGGAAGAAACTGATGAATAGCTCACTGCTATCTGCTGTAAGCTTCCTGAGTTCCTCACCAAGCAATGTGTCTACCTCTGCTATCTGACCTCATCCCACATATCCACTGCCAGTCAGCAAGTCCACCTTCAGTCTTACCTACATACATTTGGCCTTCACTCTGGCTTTGTGTTTGGTCTGAAGGAGTCTCGTTCCACTGTTGGTACTTAAAGTTCATGGCTTAAGCTGTGATTTGCTTATTTATAATCTCCTTTTCTTCTGTTTGTTTTTAATGCCCTCTTGGTGGATTTGGGAATTTTCTCTTTATATGTGCTGTTACTTTGTTTTTGTTTTTTAAAGTACGTCTTGAACTGTGGGAAATATGTATAATATGGCAATATCAAAATGAATATATATAAATGTCTTAATACTTGCGCAAATGTACACAAACTCTCAGAAGCACCTGATTGTTGCTTGACTTTATGATTTCTTTCTCCGTCTCTAGCATGGCACAGAAAGAGAAGCTGCAGTGTCTGAAGGATTTCCATAAGGACACACTAAAGCCATCTCCGGGTAAAAGTCCAGGCACGCGTCCAGAGGACGAGGCAGAGGGAAAACCTCCACAGAGGGAGAAATGGGCCAGCAAACTGGACTTCCTTCTCTCTGTAGCCGGCGGCTTTGTTGGATTGGGGAACGTTTGGCGTTTCCCGTACCTCTGCTATAAAAACGGTGGAGGTCAGTGTTTAGGAGTGACCTTTGATGCAAATTTCTCCTTAAAAATCACTGCAGATGTGTTTCCGTGTTGCGAACAAACATGTAGATATTTTGTCTAATTGTAGAATAATGGAAATGATTGTTACAGTGTATCTTTTCTCATGAGTGTGTGTCATGTGTGTGTGTGTGTGTGTGTGTGTCATACAGATGTGTGTCATTATAGATGTGTGTATCTGTGTATATCACATAGGTGTGTGTGTGTCTTATGGATTCATGTGTTTTTGTCTGTCATATCGATGTGTGTGTGTCTGTGTGTCATGTAGGTGCACTTGTACTGGGACGTATGTGTGTATTTATTTGCGCACCCTGTTCCCCTATGATCTGAGAATGACAAAGGTGACTTGTGTTTCTGAGCAGTGACACAGAGCTCACTTTGTTTTTCATAAACAAAGTTAATGAGGCCAGGTCTTTTTCGAACTCTGTGGTGTAAACATGATCTAAAAATACTCATTCCATTCACCTTGATGTGAAAGCTGGCTTTAATGGCCCGACTGGAGGGCCATATGGGGACAAAATTCAGTCTCCAGCATCCCTAATTCCATCTGTACCTCATCCTCACACTGTGTCATTATGTTAAACATGTGTTTCTTCTATCTGGTTAACTTATTATTATTATTATTATTTTTATTCAAAGCATGCAGCTACTGTAAATGTAAAGCAATATGTGCTAGATTGCTGCACAAAATATAAAGATTTTTCTTACACTTTAACAATTTAATAATAATTGTCCATTTAGAACTTTTTGATACTCATTTCATTTACACACAGACTTAACTCTCAACATACGCTTGTCTAGCAAAACATCGGCTGGATTGCCATAAAATTTTTCGGCATTGATCAAAAACATTATATATAATGTTATATAATATAACATATAATAAAACATTTTGTTATAGAATAAGTTCTGATTCTGATTCTAAATATCACAGTTTGTGATGAAATCGATTCTGATTCAGAATCTGAATAGAACATTTTGTTAGAGAATTGATTCATACTTAGATTTTTATCTTATCGATTATGATTTTAATTCTGAAGGGAACCTTTTTATAGACTTGATTCAGATTTCAAATATAACTTTTAAAAAAAAAAAAAAAAATCAAGCCAAAAAAGCTCCAACTAGAACTTTTTATAGAATCAGTTTTGAATCGGTTTTTAAATCTAAACCAAATTTTTTTGTCCCTTATTGTAATGCTAGTCTTCCTCTCACTGATGGTTGATCCTCACCTATCACCATCTCTGATTTCTCTCTCTCTCTCTCTCTCAGGTGCATTTCTCATCCCATATTTCATCTTCCTGTTTGGTGGAGGACTTCCCGTGTTCTTCCTGGAGGTGGCGCTTGGCCAGTTCACCTCTGAAGGAGGGATCACATGCTGGGAGAAACTCTGCCCCATCTTCACTGGTGAGAGAAAGAGACTCCAAAACAAACAGATGGGGAGGCAGAAAGACCAAGACAGGGAGTGGGAGAGAAAAGCAGAGAGACATACTCCAGTACAGTTTGGCATGTTAACGTATTGTAATGATGCATGAGATTTCTGATTCCCTATGACATAGCACATCTAAAATAGGTCAACTATGAAATCATAATCTCAGTAGAGATCAGAAGTCATTTCCTATAAAAAAAAAACGGCCATGGTGTGACGTGTTCTGTCGGCGATAAGCTCACATCTGCTGACCAACGTCCAATCAAACATTCAGATTAGCAAACAAGCACTGATTAGATTATTTCAGTTTGGAAATCACCACCAGAAGCATTAGGCATTGTTTGTTGTAATGTATGTGTGTGAGAGAGACCTGTTTTCAGTGCCTAAGCAGTGTGAGCTGTGTTACTGGGGCAGGTTTGGTTTCTAGGCAGCAGCAGGAGATGCTGTTCTCTCTTTAGATTTAACTCTCAGTAGTGTTGTGTTATATATACGCATATTTGTCAGACGATTAGCTCCAACTAACTAGCCTGTATATTCATCCTGGAGTTTTTGCATGTATATTATTGACATAACCGAATTGTTCAGATATAACAAATAAAGTGTTCTGCGCAAATTCCAATACAGACACGAATAGAAGATGCACCATTTCACAACTGGTTGAGATAAAAAAAAAAAAAGTGTTAGCACACGTGACACAAATCTGAGTGCTGAGATTTGAAGCTCTCTGGACAAAGAGAGACCAAGTTAACATGAATGCGCGGCTCTGTGCAATGAATAACCGCCTGGCTGGGTCACGGTGGTGTTAATTAAGCTACTAGTCGCTTATATTTTGGGAAAGAGAACCAACTAAATTAATTGGAAAATATCACAGGCAGCTAGAACACAAAATAATACACTTTGAAAAAAGATTAAAAAAAAAAGATTAAAAAAAAGTCCAAGTTGACTAGTTGAGACCAAATATGAACTGGAGTGATTGTCAGATCATAGTCATAGTCACACATCACATCATAGTCAGATTTTAGCTATAACATTGCTATTGGCTATTGAGTTGGTGGACTGTTTTGCAATCATGCACCAACTATGGAGGTGCTCAGAGCAGTGCATCCTTTTGAACCCTGGACCCATTTATGTTATACATAAATATATAACACACACACACACACAAACACCCAGGTATTACTGTAGTATTGTCTCTGCTCTTGTCCTGTTTCAATAGTGTATGCACATGCACGCTGACTAACGCCCAAACCCCACTAGTCAGGACATTTGGAATCTGCATTGCCATAGCAACAGCAGCCAGTGATGACTAAGATACATTTGTCGATTGGATCTCATCTGTTTGCAATGTGAATAAGAGCAAGAGACTGAAAATGTGGGTGTATTATAGAGAACATAATAACTTCTTAAGCTCCTAAGCTCTTTAAATATTGGCCCTGTGCACCTTAACACTCACACACACATGCAAAACCCTAATAACCATATTCACTATAAGAAAAAAAAAAAAAGTGTTTTTTTTTTTTTACAAAGATGTTCTCCTGGAAAAGAACATGGACGTGCATGTGAGCAGGGTAGCGTGTTCCTGTATGACTCCTGGACTCCCCTTTTGTTTGCACAGGGGTTCATACCTTTTACCCCAGAAACGTCATGGAAGATTGTAGCAGCTGAACATCTTCACAGACTCACACACACCCACACTTGCTCACACGCACAATCACGCACTTTGGATTAGAGTCAGCTGTCGCAATTATACCTGGCCCAGTGCCTTTTGGCTGCCCTCAACTCTACAAAAACATTTAGAGGGCGTCAGGGCAGGAAGGCTGGTGCTGAATAGTAGACAACACCATGCGAGCTGAAAATAAAAGATGCAGCTGTGGCCTGGTTATTAACAGATCTGGCGCCTGCTGGTGGCGTGTCCTCCACATGGTTTTGGAATACTGACCTGATCTGACACCCCAATGCCCTCAAACTGGACTCAACTCGTCAGTGATCATCACGTATGCATGTCCAATTCAGCATGATGATAGTCAATAATCCAAGAGATTCTGCTCTCCAGGATTAGAGTCACGGAACCTGCAGTTTAAAGGCCTTGAATCCGTTTACTCCAGTATATACTGTTGTTGTAATGTTGCCAGTTGGCTTTAGAGTGCTCCACAAAAAGAAACTGATAAGCCAGATGCACCAGTGTGAACATGAAGAGAACATTCTGCAGATCTCCAATGTCCACACCCAACATTTGTTGGACACATTGGGGTCACTCTATGAGAGTTTTGATTTTTTTTTTTAAACCCAATCTTTTTTTTCTTCCAATTTGCTATTGCCAATTCCAGCCTATAAGCTTCCAAAAGACATGCGCAGCTTCTCTATACAAACTCTTGTTTAATGCGGCCTCACAGAACACCAAGAGGGAAGTGCTAACTGCCATGCTCCATGATCGGTTAGTGTCATTTTGATCACCAGAAAATAATGTCACCCTTCCTCTTCCCACCCAGAGCGAACTCCCAGCTATGGATGTCTATGACACCATCCATATGACGTCTCCCAACAATGATGAATGCTTTTCTGTTGATCCACTAATCAATATCTAGAACAATCACCTGTGTTTACCATCACATGAAAGCAGATGGAGTGCTGAAATAATTTCCATGAGGCACACAGCAAACAGTAGTAGTAACAATGTAGGAGCTTCAAGGTCTTATTTGACTTTTTCTCGGCAGTTGGTTTCATTTGTATGAAGCTGCACAAACATAGCCTTCTGGGTTCTTCCCATTTTAATACATGGAAATGATTAAACACTACTAAAGAATGCTGTCTATACAGTAAAGTAGAGATGCAACTCAAGGTATCCAGGGTTTTTTGTTGTTGTTTTTTTTGCCCCAAAATGGTGGTTACCTGGTTTGAATATCTGGAATGACTTGTGATTTTGTGATTTTAAGCTAAAGCTAAATTTAGCAACAGCACTAGAGTTACTTTACCGTTCACATGACAGTGGAAATAATAATAATGATAATAATAATAATAAAATGTGGATTCATAACATGTGCAAGGCCCAGTGTCATCGACAATTGTTCAGACATATAACGCACACTTTATAGTCATCACACTCCTGGATGTCTACCTGAGGCCCATGTCATGCAAGAGTGTATAAAATAACATGATCAAGATGTAAACAGAAGTTAGATCAAATTAAACTGCGCATGAATATTGCGTTTTGTAAACAAATGTGGCCAACTATAGCAAGTGAAATGAATTTGAACACTTAAATTTCTGAACATGAAGCTTTAAGAATGCATCCAGGAATAGTAAACAAGTATGTACTAAACCAGCTAGCTAATTAGCCTCCAAGCTAATACACTGATGCTTAGCTACAATTTCCTCGCCATTCTCAGAACTTCAGCAAAGAGTGTAATGTAAATTGTAGTGGGTTTGTGATTAGTATGTCAGCAGTAGTATGTTTAGCTAGTAATATACTGTACTGAGAAAAACAATAGACTTGTACTCAAGCAGGGTAGCTGTCTTGTAGGAACTTACTTTAAGCTCACTTAGCATAACTATGGTTCTTTTTAAACTTAAAAAATAAGTATTTGCTTTAATTTAAAGCACTTGTTAAAACAAAAAAGTGTGCCAAACAGAAACATGAAGCAACCTACTAGCAATTCCACTCCAACACAGTAGGTGGCGATTATGGTAATGTTGTAACATGGTACAAGTGGTAACCATTTTCCCATGAGTTCTATAGAACAGATAGGTTCTGTATCCCGAACATCCTCAGATTGTTATATATGAACAGTTATGAGCTGTAATTGAACATTACAAAGCTGTAAGATATAAAATGCAGTTCCATCATGTACAAAATATAATATTAGCTCTTCACTAATATTGTGTGTGTGACAGGAATCGGCTACGCATCCATCGTAATCGTGTCCCTTCTGAACATCTACTACATCGTGATCCTGGCTTGGGGTTTGTATTACCTGCTACAGTGTTTGCAGAGAGAGCTGCCATGGGCGCGCTGTCGCCACAGCTGGAACACCCCCAACTGCGTGGAGGACACCATCCGCAAGAACAAAACCCTCTGGCTTTCAGCCAACGTCACCAACTTCACCTCGCCTGTGACAGAGTTCTGGGAGTGAGTGCACGTGCCAACATCACATAAGCACACCATCGTCAAGGGTATCAATATGGTGCAGTCCAGGGGGTATCAATTGTAATCTGGGCTGGAATTTAAATTTATAAGCCTCAGAAAATATGTTATACATCATAAATATACATATACAGACACAGATAGCTGATATCAAAATGTACATATTGTACAAATGTACATGTCTTCCTGATCCATAAACAGAATTGAGAAATTTTAATCCTAAACATTGTTTTAAAGCACCTTAATGAACACTATCCAAGCTGGTTACGCCAGTTCTGAAAGGAAAAACATGCATTTTTTTCCTATACAGCCGCGCTGCTGGTGGTTATTTTTAGGAGTAGCAGGAAAATCCTGATTTCAAAATGAGGCTGAGGATTTCCTCGCTCATATTACGTCATAAATATATGTTTAGAATATATGTTTATGTTTAGAATATTTAAATATTCTAAACATAATATTCTGACGGACTTTTCCGAGGCCCTCCTCGTAAACAAACTCACACTGTTGCTATGGTGACATGGACATGGTGTAGTAATAAACTGGAGCTTTTTGAACCAGGAATCTGAAAATATGCAGAACTCAAATCACTGATTTGATATGATTTGATGTAATGGGTTTACATATGTTTTATTTTAGTGAAATGCTATAATATATATCCATTTAACCTTCAAAAGTAAGATTCTTTCTTTCTTTCTTTCTTTGTCTCTATGGCTCTCTGGTGCTGTCTTTATTTTTTGTTCTCTACTTCAACTCTCTACTGAACTGTCTGCCACTTTCTCTGTGTGTTTGACCCTTGGCTCTTCTGTGTTCCTCAGGCGTAACGTGCTAAGTTTGTCGTCGGGGATTGATGAGGTGGGTGAGCTGAAGTGGGATCTGGCCCTCTGTCTGCTTGCCGTCTGGGTCATCTGCTTCTTCTGCATCTGGAAAGGAGTGAAATCCACTGGCAAAGTGAGACAGTGGGACAGAGGGAGGGAGGGAGGTATGGTGGAATGAAAAGAAAGGGATAAAGGAAGAGAGGGACAAATTAGACAGGGGTATGTGTGTGCGCAAGTATGTGTGTATGAGTTGCATCAAAGCAGCATCAAAACAATGCATGAAGGAAATAGATGTAAAACTTGACTTAAGTGTGTGTGTGTAACTGAATAAACTGTATTGTTTTTATAACCAAACTACACTGAGTCATTATGTATTAGAAATCAGATTTGATGAATTGCATCATTATTTAATCTCCCTATCATGCAGGTGGTGTATTTCACTGCTACCTTTCCGTTCCTCATGCTCATCGTGTTGTTGGTGCGAGGCGTGACTCTGCCTGGTGCTGCCGAGGGCATCAAGTTCTACCTGTACCCCGATCTGAGCCGCCTCCAAGACCCTGAGGTGTGTGTGTGTGTCTGTCTGTCTGTCTGTCTGCCAAGTGGACCAAGTGTCCCCCAAGAATAGGAAGATCTGGTGTTTTTAAGCTTGTGGGGACATCTGGCTGAGCATTTGTATTAATAAAAATGGCTAACAATGCTAAAAAAGCTATAAGTTTTCATTTTGGTAACCTAAGTCACTTTAGGATTAGATTAAAGTGCACCATAGCATTAATTAGCTGAATTAGTAATTATGTCAGTGGAAGGTCTTCACAAGAATAGTACGACATTTCTTAAATTAGAAATTGTCCAGTGAACGACATCTCTTGCGTAATAGGAGAGGTATTACACAAGAGATGTCATTCACTGGATAATATCCTAATATTTTATTTTAAATTATCTAATAAGGCTCTCTCTCTCTCTCTCTCTCTCTCTCTCTCTCTCTCTCTCTCTCTCTCTCTCTCTCTCTCTCTCTCTCTCTC
>JAQQZX010000040.1:2882771-2903607 GCA_030068355.1 Notoglanidium maculatum
TTCACTGAAAAGCATTCCAGGTGACGACTTCATGAAGCTGGTTAAGATAATGCCGATTGTATCATCAAGCTAAATGGGGGCGACTTTGTAGAATCTAAAATATGAAACATTTTGTTTGTTTGTTTGTTTTTTTTTACACTTTTTTGTTTACTACATAATTCAGTATATGTGTTACTTCATAGTTTGAGGTATTCAGTATTGTTTTACGATGTAGAAAACAAAAAAAAAAGAAAAGCCTATGAAAGAGAAGGTGTGTCCTTCAAATTACACTTCAAATTAGGGCTGGTTCTAAGGGGTGGCAGCGGTCACCCCTGAAAAAGGCCTTGAGACCCCAGTTGCCACCCCATTGGAATGCAATTAATATAAATTTTAAAAAATATATAAAAATTTTTAAAAAGGTGCTGAAAGTTCATGATTTTTTGTACATATTTTGGGTAAATGTTTTCATTCATCAATTTACAATATACTTTGCCCTTGGAAAAAAGAAAAAATGGGTGCACCCGCCAACTTGGGAAATCCACCAATCGATGTTCGTCCCATTCGATTCTTGCGTGCCTACTGACTCTCTGTAGTGCATTAAATAGAAATCACGAAGTCTACAACAGCATTGGTTGACTGTTCATAGCCTAGCTACAACTCATGTTTTCATGTATGATTTTAAAAAAAGGACGTAGCTAGCCTGCGGTCGGGTACGATAAACAATAGCCAACAAGTCTACCATGTGTCTAGCCTTTCCATGTATGCTAAAAAGTAGCTCAATATGATTAAATGTGGCTTGCTTGCATACCATGTAGCTAGCCTTTACATGCATATGATTAAAAAAAATGACTAGCGAGTTTGCCATGCGTTATGAAAGTAGCTAGCTAGCTTTTTCATGCATGATAAATAATTGGCTAACTAGCCTGTTTGTGTTGCTTGACAGCAGGTGTAAATGTAATCCTGAAGAATCACTTAACCTTTTGCCACCCCAGCTAAAACCACCACTGCTTCAAATACTGTTCAGTACATTGTTGAGCTGAATAATAATTCTGTAAAATAGTCGAGAGTCTGTATCTAGAAATTTAACTTGAACTTTATCATCAATTCCTCCAAACTTTGGAGGTGGGACTTAAGAGATGCAATAATACCAAATAAGGATAAAAAGTGATATCAATTGTCCAAGATGGCCGCCACCAAAATGATCCAGTGTTGCATGGGTTTATATAGTTATATTCATGTTTATAGATGACAGTAAGTCATGCTGTGTCCTAAACCACCTCAGCGAGTCTGTGTGACATCAGTTTAAGATATTTATAGATTTTGGGTGACACTGTCTTTCAGTATACTGCATTAGTTAACTAGCTCATCATGTCGTTTATACCTTGTGCAGCTCTAATGGCACAGTGGTGTTCGAGTCATTTAGCTCTGTTTCTGCGCTGCAATCCCAGCACTGCTTCAGCTCCACTGCTGGAAGTTTGATTTCACCGTCGTTACAGACCTCAGTCTCGTCCCCCAGACTCAGTGTGCTGCCCGACATCATGGTGGCCTGCAAGTGATCGTCAAATTTTGAAAATATATAAATGAATAAACAAAAAAAAAAAAAAAACACAAATAAATAAAAAACATTTTTAAATGACAATATTTAATTCATATTTAAAAATTATTATTTTCGCAAATATTTTCCCCCCCCACTATTTTTAGATTTAATAATAAAATATTTAATTTAATATTTTAAATTACCTGCATAAAATACAATTAATAAGATGCCAGTTTTTTTAATGAATATTTAAAATGACAGGGATTTTTAAAAACATTTCATTTTAAATGAATGAACACAAGATTAATAACAATATAGAATTTAATATTCATTTCCATTGAAGTGCTGTTACTTTGAAATTGATTAGCAGTGTAAATAAAATCAGCTGAATCTTCATGAAAGTTAGGATTGTTTACCTCCAGCTCTCGGAGAATTTCTGATTGGCCGCACGTCTCCAGGTCCTGCAGGGCTTGCGACCAATAGCTCTCCTGGGTGTCAGTGTTGCCACGGCAACGCATGGGGCTAACGGATCTGCGTCAATGCAAAGCATCCTGGGTAATGCAAGTCCTGGTGCATGAGATGGAGCTTTCTCCCTCCTTCCTGCCTATCTCTCTACCAAACACTGCAGCACCCTCTACTGTAAAGCTGCTGTAAAATCTCCAGTACACACTACAGCATGAGGGGAATATGTAAAATATATGAAACTGCGTACACACACACACGCACACACACACACACACACACACACACACACACACAGCTGAAGATGCCATGGCCTGTTTTGAGGCATGGCCAATGTGTTGGAATATAAAAGCGATAGAAAAGGATGATGCCGGAGAGCCGTGGGTGATTAGTAAGGCGGATGAAGGACAGAACACCTGAGAAAGAGAGAAAAACAGAAGCACAGACAAAAAAAAAAAGAAGAAGAAATGATTGTTTTTCTGTGCCACATACTGGTGTTCAGTATTCACATTCACATCCTCTGGCACAGAAAACAAAAGGATTAGGGGAAAAAATGAAATGCATTTGCTCCTATTTTCCACTAACCTCAAACGAGTCAGCAAAAACGTGTTGGTGTCTGAAGTAGGGGTGGGCGATATGACAAATGTATATCATATCACGATATTTTAAAACATTTCTACAATACACAATATGCATCATGGTGCATAGTTTTTTCGTCAGCAAAACAGTAGTAGCCTACATTTATAAAAAAATATATAAACCTTGAAATTTTTTACATTTTTCATTTTACAACTCTAAAGATTCAAAAACAGTAAACACTTTAACTTATAATAATTGATCATTTATTGGCAAGTTTAATTATACCACAGCGTTGTTGAATGCTCTACTCTGATTGGTCAGAAGTGTTGGCTCTTTTCTGTAATAGCTTTTCTCTGACAGTCGTTCCACCTACAAGCCAAATCACGAGTTTGTATTAATATTATTATTATATTAACACGCTCGTTTTAATACTTTGTTTCAATAGTAAGAGCTAATACACAGGGACTTGCTTTCTTCAAGCAGAGGCTTATTTCTAGATGTAGTCATGTATTTATGAAAAAACATTTGGATCCTTTACTTATTAGCTTCATAAACCTAGTTGTTTAGTGCACAACTAAAAACGCAAACTTCAGACACAAAACACGTCTTGGCTGAAGCAGGAATAAGTGGGAAAATGTGTACATTTGCTTTGGTGCTAAATAATCAGCTGATGATCAGTCCATGCAGTTGTACACCAGAAAAGCCCAAGTCAGTTCCCACAAGGTCAGAGCAGCGCTACATGGCCTTAGGCTCAAATATTTTATAAAGTGATTGTTGCAGTAACGTGGGTAAATGCAGCGGTTCAAGCCAGTCAAGTACAAGCCAGAAAGTCATGAACCCTACTGCTCAGATGTATCCTGTCTTAACTGTTGCTTTGGATAAAAGTGTCAACCAGAATAGGTTAATTGCGCAAAAAAAAAAAAAGCTTGAGAAGCATTTGGAAGATGTGTTAGCTTCAGGAAGCAGGTGCAAGTTCATAACCTGTTACATGCTCATACATTTATAACGCAAGTGATGTCTACAGAGAACCCAACAGAGTTGTTTTTTTTTGTTTTTTTTTTACACAACACTTATATACCCATATATGTTACATGTCTGATTGACTATAATGGGAAAGTAAAGAAATGTGTAAATTAAATCAATAAAACATGCTCAGCGGCTGGTGCTTAAGATCCTGTCTGGATCCAATAAGCAATTTTCCTCGTAGGAAATTTAAGAGCCAATCATCTCTGCATGTAACTTTAGTTCTGATACATTGAGAAATGTTTAACGTTCCTATATTTGGAGTATACACTCCGGAAGTGACGCAAAGTCCAAGGCTGTCAATTTGTCAAAATAAATAAATGATTGCGTATGGATGCAGACTTTTGAGACACCCTGTATATCAAGACATTTTTGGATAATTGAGGCTTAGTATGATTGTTAAATTCACCTATTCTTGTATCACAAGTGTGAGCATTTACTTTAATTTTTATTCTTGATGCTCTTTCTGATTTTCATACTAAAATTACTACAAAAAAAACTGCAATTCCTGTCATTTCTATAGCCAAAATAGTAAAAATGAATTTGCTTGATTCATTATGGTCATGAGTCCGAGGTGAAAAGTGTCCATGCTTTAATGTATTTAAATGTTGAAAGAAAAATCAGAATTGAAATTAGATATTTTTTTCCTTTTCACCTATTCACATGACTCTATTCATAAGAAAATTTAAAGAAAGAAAAAAATCATAATTGTTGAGGTTTGTAACTCGTACATGGAAGGTATAGATGAACATGTTAGAAGGTAAATGATAATTCATGATAAACAGTGCTGTGGTTTTATATGAAACTCCAAGCACACTGGAACTTCCCAAAGGCATAAAATACCTTTAAGTGCTTTTTATTTATGGCTCTATTCTTGTCCTGTCAAGTTTTGTTTAAAGTGAGACTGAACACACAGAGCGGACGAGAGCCCAAGAGAAAGCAGACAGAGCTGAACTGTAAATGAGTAAGTAATTAATACTGCACACAACAAGGCGATAAGTGGTCTAGCATGGAGGTAGCAGAAATCTCCTGACAAACACATTTAATAAAAAAAAAAACAAACAAACAAAAAACTTTCCCCAGATCTCAGTACAAAGTACATGGAATGGGAAGTATAACATTAAAATAGTAGCCAATAACAAAGGGAGTAATCTTACCCATGGTACTTCCAGTTTTCCTCTCCGGATTTCCCATCATGCACTGCGGCACGGTGGGTGTCTCTTCTGGAGACCAGTGGACTCTTTTGATTGGATCGTCTCCAGTCATTAGTGTGGATGGTCAGGTCAGACGTCCGATGGATGTAGGCCCCTGCACATACAGATGGAGGAGAGAGACTGTTTTTAAAATGAATTTCAAATAAATACAATTGATCGATTACATTTGGGGCGAGGGAATCATCACTTATTTTCTACATATATTTTTCCCCCATTCTACACATCCCCCCACCATTTTACATTATTCACTATTCTCTTTTTTCCCCCCCCATGATGGGCCACTGAAGAGGGGAAAAAAAACAAACGATTTTTAAAAAGCTAAAAAAAAATAAAACGGAAAAGTGAAAAATACTAAAAATTTGAAACAAAATGAATTAATTTGCTAAATAAGATTTTTTTTTCTAATTTTGTTACAAGTACACAAATTTAGCGTATTCCCTCATTTTTCCCTTTAAAATTAACAATTTGATTTAATAAATTAACTGTTAATTGTTAAGAAAATTAACAATTTAATGTTAATATAAATTGAAATATTATAGAAGTTATAATAAATATAAATAATAGATTAATTTATAAATGTATAGTAATTCAAAAAAATTCCATACATTAAACATGGTTAAATTTTAATACAAGTGAATCAAAATGTTTAAAATACAACATTTAAGACAACTTTAAATGAAATAAAAAAACTGGTGACTAAAAGACAGCTCTGCATCTAAAAATTTAGATCTTTTTTTTTGCTTTTACCACAATTGACCCCAAATCTTTTTTATGAAAAGGTTTTAGATCAGCCTTTTCATTAATGTTCCTCCCTCACCTTGACTTCCATAACCAGCGTCGAGGGCGGAGCCATCCCAGGAGTCCATGGCTGAGTCCAGGCTGGGGGGCGTGGCTAGGTGTCGAAGACCAGAATGTTTACAGCTCCTGAGCGAATCAGAGCGGTCGTCCTCAGGGTCACTCAGACAAGATCCCGCCCTCAGAGGGCTGCTTGAGTCTGACTCGAACACAGCTGAGAGAGAGATGAGGATATGAGGCCATGCAGGGTTCATCAAGATCTCAGTAAGGTCTCAGTAACCTATACACACACGGTGAATAATCACACACCACACACATATCTACTTGTACTAAAGTAAGCATGCTATCTTGTGTGTGTGTTTGTGTGTTAGACTCACGCTCAGTTCGTTTTTTGATCTTGAGTGTCACGGCATCTCCAGCGGTCTGCAGCAGATGGATGGCTTCGCTCAGTGGCTTTCCTTTTAGACTCACATGGTTAATGGCTAACACACGGTCACCAACATGAAGAGCCCCAGTCCTACACACACACACACACACACACACACACACACACACCTCCTTAGAATTTGATTTCCATGGCACTTTTTTTTTTACTATGCATTTCAAAACGAGGCCTGACCCAACCAGAAGCCAGCATACTATTAAGTTAAGTTCATTGTTTGAGAGATTTTCCCAGAAACACTGGCATGAGGTGGGAACACACTAGATTAGACAGCGGGGAATCACACGCACACACATTCACACCTCGGGGGATTTAAAAGTAGCCAACAGTTTTACTCCAAAAGCA
The DNA here is from genome assembly GCA_030068355.1 of Notoglanidium maculatum. Lineage (NCBI taxonomy): Eukaryota > Metazoa > Chordata > Actinopteri > Siluriformes > Auchenoglanididae > Notoglanidium > Notoglanidium maculatum. The sequence continues at coordinate 2,889,148 of JAQQZX010000040.1, forward strand.
ATCTACAAATAAATAAATAAACCATGTCATTAGCTAGGAGGCAAAGCTACAGGATGGGATGCCAACTTTAAAACTAACAAACATTAAAACTGGAAGAAATCTTTGTATTAACTTTGTTTCTTTCTGTTGTCAATGTTGATCAAGTACCAAAACCCGCACATCTGGAACCTTTAATATTAATTCAGCAGCTAATGGAAACAGCACCATCCCAGAAGGCATTGCAGTTTTGTTGAGAGACATATAGGAGGAATAAATAATATTACATTTCAGAAGAAGTAGCAGCTATCCCTCAGGCAAATCCTACATGTGTGTGTACACATGTGTATGTGTACCTGTGTGCGAGACCGTTACGGGTCAGGCTGGAGATGAGGATCGGGTTAAAAGGCTCCTCTGTGCCAGAAATGGTGATTCCCAGAGGACCTCCATGTCTCTTCAGCTCCACAGTGAAAATGACAGAGCCGGACGACTCCAGCTCATCTACAGCACACACGATTTGTTATTCATCGCACTGCAAAAATCTAATCATCATCATACATAGCTACAACTGACAGAAAAACAGGGTGAAAAAACATTACATGGTGCCTTGCAAAAGTATTCACCCCCTTGACTGGTGGAAAAAGGTTTTTGCCAAGTCAAACTTAACATATTGAAGAGCACCGTTACATCAATAAATTATATATATATATATATAGGCTAAACTGCAAGGAGGAGGTCTTCCACCAGAAATTACTAAAAGTAAAGAGGGCGTTAGTCAGAGAAGGAACAAGTGGGGGGTGAATACTTATGCGAGGCACTGTAAATAAACATGCCAAGCTAAATTAGAATGATGGTCTGCTTTCTGAAACAATTAAAATAAAGGAAGTTGCTCAATTTTGATGATTTTGAGAACTTTCCCCAACCTCTAGAATTTTGGTTAACGTGTGCAGTAAATCAACAATAAAGTATGTATAATATATATTAGTACACATACAGTATATTTGCACTTATTTGTGTGTTCATGAGCTTATATATGTGCTTTTAATCAGATGATAACAGGTTGTTGAGAACACAAACCCCGCCATGTGCTAAATAATATTTTTAACCCTTCCTGAGCAGGACACACACCCAAGTTGTCCTCGTCTTTTTGAACGCGCAGTCTGACCATGTCCTCGGCCTGCTGGAGCACCGCCATCGCCTCATCAATTCCACAGTTCTCAAGCTTTACATTGTCTATGCCCAGCAAACGATCACCAGGTTCCAGTGTACCTGTTCTGTGTGCACACACACACACACACACACACACACACACACACACACACACAGAGTACGGATGCACAAATCAAGTATTCTACATTCTCAGCTTTTCACATTGGTGATAAATTGCATTAATGAAACATAAATGTTGCTTCATGCTGAATTCACCTGTGAGCGATGCTCCCTCTCTTTATCTCAGAGATGATCAGAGGCCGGCCTGGCTTCTTGCTGGCTGTAAAATGAGTGCCAGTTATAAAAATTCCATTCAATTAATATAGAAATTGTACTATACATAGCGGATCCTGTGTCTTATTACGCAACAGCACCACCGCTTGGTCACTACATACCACTGATGGTAATGCCCACTTCCACCCCACGCCTCTTGGGCAGCTTCACGTGAAACGTACCGCTGCTTGGGATTACAGATTCTGACAAAGGAAGTACACAAATAAATCACAGTGGTTAATCTAGTGATCTTCTGAATCTTCTGATCTTCTAAGCATTAAACGCCAGAAACTCATTGAGCGTCTCAATACTATATAGTTCAGCACAGATGCAATTTTCTGTTACACAGGAGTGCAAGGAGATTCACTTATTCGTACAATGCAACCGTAAAAAAAACCGCAACAATCTTTTTCCAACACTACACACGTATCCCAGTTTTAAATAATTACTACTACTTAGAAACATAGAAAGAATTTAATTCGTTAATCTCTTTCTTCAGGATACGCTCTATCAGTCAATCCAAATAAGGAGGCGTGGCCTCTGTGCCTGTCAGTCTTGGTGAAGGTACGACTCCTATGCCTGTCAGTCTTATCGAAAAGAGGCATGGCTTCTATGCAGATCAGTGCCAGGGAAGGAGGCATGGCTTCTATGCTGGTCAGTGCCAGGGAAGGAGGCGTGGCTTGTGCCCGTCAGTCCCAGGGAAAAAGGTGTCGTCTCTCTCTGCTTGTCAGTCTTATGAAAAGGAGGTGTGGCATCTGCACCTGTACGTCTCAGAGGCCTACTTCTAGTCCTTGAACACTTATCTCTAATCAAAATGAAACTGTTTCCACAATACAGAATTACACTGCATAAGATCAAAAGAATATCATCTCAGAATCTAAATATTATATATTAAATATTTGACAGCTTAAAATATGTATTTCATATTTGGTTATCAATCATTATAGCGCTATGTACAGGCTACTGCTTTGTGTGTTCCCTGCTCCAGCAATCATTAATCGTGCTGTAGAATGAATCAGTAAACTTTCATTCATGTAAGAAAGACGCTAGAGGTGCTGCAACATCATTCAGGTACCTGCAACGTCAAACTCGACTTCTAGCGTGACCTGATTGGACAGAGCTGCGTCTCGGAGAAGCTGATTGGCTTCTTCCAGCGTTCCGTCATCAGTTGGGATTCCATTTATTGAGAGGATTCTGTCCCCAACCTGCAGCACTCCACACCTACAAAAAGCAAGGTTTAAAAAAAAAGATCTATAGGTCTTTATACCATAGTCAATACCATTGGTGTTGGCTAATTGTGTATTATTATCTCAATTGTGCTGTTATTTGATGTGCGCATGGAGGGGGGCATTTATTTATTTTGCTGGCATTGGTTTGGCTCTACTCATCCTCTCAGATGACACCATCACTATAAAAGAGTTTGCAGGTCCTCTCTGATCACCTTCATCCAATAATGAAGCATTTCTATCCTGGTGGGTGTGGTCACTTCCACGTTAGGCTCTATCTGAATGATGCAAATCATATGCTATGGACTTCACATCACCAGAGCTCAACCCTGAACAACTATGGGAGATTTGTTAAGACATATTAAGACAGTGATGGTGTTCTCCACCACCAGCACCACAGCACCACCTGAGGGAAGAGCTTCAGCACCAGGGAGCACTGAACCTGTTCTGGAGGCTCATGGTGTCCCAGCACCTTAATCTGTCACAAATCTTTAACCAATGCACATACATTTCCATGTAAAGCATCCTCATCTCCCTTGTTAATATACAGTACTGTGCAGCTCTGGTGCTGGCTAATTAGCTCCGTGTGTTGTGCCTTCATTACAGCTCACTTTGCATGTGACTGCATCTAAGCTTCTGAGAGTTCTATATCCTACAGTAATGAGATTAAGTGGTGCAATATTGTACGGTCTTTGAACTGATCTACCAATTGTACACCGTTAAAAGGTTAACACTTTTAAGCTCTGAAACATGACCAACACAGCACGTTATGAGATCTTGCTCACCAATGAAGTTCTCAGCCATGATATCAATTCTTATATTCTATAGAAAGTCATGTGTAAGCACAGGTGTATACACATACACACACATCACCTTTCAGCAGGTGAGTCTGGGTCTATGAATCGGATGCAGGCGGGTGCAGACAGGGTCTCCGTGGCAAACACTCCTCCCTGGAGCTGCAGTCCAAAGCCTGTGAGTGGGTCTCCTCTCAGCACCACCTCATTATTCTCAATGTGCACAACCTGACCTCCAACACCCACCGTACTGGAGAGAGACACTGTTGATGCAGCAGAAAAGCAAAGAGAAATGAAAGAGAAAAACAAAGAGGGATCAGCAAAAGAAAGTGCAGAAAGACAGCCAAGAGAGATCAGATGACACCAAAGAGAGATTAGAGCAAAGGGAGAGAAAGACCAAAAATGCAAACAACAGAACAGTGGGAAATAAATAGACCAAAGAGTGATCAGATGAGACAAGATGTGAGAGGACAGAGAGAATATGAGAAAGAGAGAGAGAGAGATCAGACAAGAGCAAATAAAAATATCAGAAAAACCATACAGAATAAATAGAGATCAGAGAAAGACACCAGAAATAGATCAGACCAGAAATAGAGGAGCAAGCCCAGAAAGTGATCAGACAGAAGGATAGAGAACATACGATACCAAAAAGCAAATCAAACCAGAGATACAAGAGAGCAAGCAGAGAGTCATCGGACAGGAAGGAAACAGAAGGAAAGAGGTCAGACAGTATCAAAAAGCGATCAGACAAGATATTAAGGAGACCAGAAAGAAAAATAGAGACCAGAGAAGGATTAGATTAGATCAGAGAAAGCTAAGACACAAGCACAGAAAGATCAGACAAGAAACGGGAAAGGAGTGAGAAGAGACAGACATGTGATCAGGCGAGAGACAGACATGAACAGATTTGCTCATTTTTAAAAAGCATTCTTCATATATTCTTTTTTTTCTGTTTATTTCACTGTGATTAGATATATGTATCATCTTACACAAAATGTATTGAGGATCTGTAACATCTTTTTCATTATTGTTGCATAAAGAGAAAGGAATAAAGATAGGGAATGTTCTCTTACATGAGCTCTTGTGCTCGGCTCTCCTGGGTTTCCTCCTGGTGGTGGTGCTGCGTGGGCTCGAGGGGTACGGGGGCAGGGTGCTGCAGGGGTACGGGCTCGGATACACAGAACCGCTCTTAGCACTGTGAAAGCCAGACGTCTGAGACGAGCTGCCTGATGCCACAGCTACAGAACAGAGCAGCCATATTTTCAATAAAATGTATTCAATAAACCTGTTTAAAATGATTCATTTAAGAAAGAACTAGGAATGGATAGGTAGGTTTTTTTCTGGTCAGAACATGTTACACAAATATTCAAGCTATACTTCACTATGCAATTTACATTGCACATACACAATGCACTCACATGTGCAGTGGGTGTGTGTAGGGGTGGTGTTGCTCCAGGTTGATGGGGCTTTGCTGTGGGTGGGTGCAGGGGCACTGAGGTAGTTCACACCAGACTCCCACTGACGCTGGCTGCTCCTCTGGACACGCACTACACTCACACACACACACACACACACACACAAAATCATGTCTGTGAGCCAAGAATTACACACACACATAACAAAAACGCAGTCAGAAAGATTTTGACAGGAAGAAAGAAGATCTTTTGGACAGAGGCTAAGAAACCCTGCTGAGGGAGAAGATTCTTTCTAGAAGATTCTCCACACTGCTTCAGGCACATGTTCTGCACAGTCATTCTTTCATTTCTCTCTGTCTCTTACATTTCCTCGCCAGCTTGGATAAAGCTGAAAGCAACGGAGGAATATTCATGTTTTTTTGCATAAAACACGTCTTTGATCACTTCAACAAAAATCAAAACATTAGGATTTGCTTTGAAAGAGTGAAAGTGTGTGTATGTGTGTGAAAGACAGAGAAAACTAATGATGATAAATTAACCACCAGCCAGCACCACTAGTTAAGTCAGGCCACGCCCACTAGGACTAATCAGCTCTTTGGCCGATTCTTTGGTAGTCAAGAGCAAAAAAAAAATAAAAGAAATTTCCATTTGGAGCTCAGCAAGGCTATGAAACTGGAGAAGAATTATTGGCACCCTTCGTAAAAATGATTGTATAAAATAAAAATGAATCATTATGTAATAAGTGTTCCACTCAACAAACGAGAAACTATTTATATTTGTTCCCACAAACAATAATTCTCATTAGAAGTACATTTATGCCAAATAATAGTATTTTTTCTTGAATATATTCAGGCTAAAATTATTGAGAAATGTTTATAAAATAAATGCAAAGGAAAGCAAATAGGTTGCACACATGAAAAATCATTTTGTCATCCATTACCATGGGAAAAAAGCAATGAACTTTTAACACAACAGAGATTTGCTGAATGGCACAAATTACGTAATTGATATAAAAATACACAAGCACAATTGGACTTTTGTGCTCCCACGTGAGTGGCACAGTGGTTAGCACCATGGCCTCACAGCAACAAGGGTCTGGGTTTGAAACTTGTGGCTGACTTTAGTTTGCTTGTTCTTCCCATTCCTATGTGGGTTACTTCTGAGTACTCAGGTTTCCTCCTACAGTCCAAAGACGTGCAGGTTAACTTGCTATTCTAAATTGCCCCTCTGATTGATTGGTGACATGCCCAGGGTGTAGCCTAACTCTCACCCAAACTCCAGCTTCCCTGACAGATGAGAGGTATAGATAATGGATAGATAGACGGAGGGAGGGCTCCCATGTGGTGCTATCGTGGGGAGATTGTGAGTTCCCATGTGGTGCTATCGTGGGGAGATTGTGAGTTCCCATGTGGCGCTATCAGGGGGAGATTGTGAGTTCCACTACCTAGGGAGTTTAGGGAGGGACATATATTCTCTCTGCTATCAATAGCATGAATAGCATGGAAGTAGGTCTGGCTGTAGAAGCACAGTGCTTATATGAAGCCTGTCATCTTGGTCACTACACCAGCCTTTGGGTTGTTAAGTGGGGGTGTGGACAGGACCAGAGATGGTTAATGGCCTTGCTCAAGGGCCATGCAGTTTGACAGTGCTTGAACCTCCAACCTTCCAATCAGTTAACCAGTGCCTTAACCACTGAGCCACCTCTACTGAAATGGCTGCAAGACTGCAGACAGACCCTTTTCCATATATATACAAAAGAGTGGAGAGCATGTTTCTCTGATTGTGTGACACGGTGTGAGTTTGACAAGACGTATTTGGCTGGCTTGTTAGTCTTCACCCTCCTTGGCTGGTAGCTGATGTATGCTAGCTGATAAGTATAAAATAGGAAAAATCCAAAGAAATTTTGACAGGGATCTGAGCACCCTGTCCTACTATAAAATGAGGACAGACTTACAGAAATAGTTTATAGTGGCCACAGGATAATATTTCAAGGCCACACACTAAGTGGTTGGACACAAGATACCAAAATCATGTCTATAAATTTTGTAACCTGAATATACCATGTAATATGTTGCCTGGAAATCATGTTTAATAAGTGGATTTCAGTTAATTATTTAACAGAAACAGGTGATTCACTTTAAGATTTTGCCTAATCGTGACTTTATTATGTCCTTGTGTCACCAAGATTGATGTAAAGTATAATAATTAATCATCCCCATGACACAACCATTAAATTCAACTGACTTCTCTGAAACATTATACAGATCTCCAAAAACTTAATTTTGGCCTTAATATACCATTCATGGCCACACCTAATTAAACATAATGACAATGTCACCTCAGCAGCTCTGTAGATTCTTAATCTTTCCCAGATTTATTGTACCAACAAAACCATTTAGCCAGTTTGAGAACTGAGCTCGAGTTTCTGAATCTTGGTGGATCTGAATAATAAACAGGCATTCGTTCTCTCATTTTAATCCTCTCTCTCTTTCTCCCTGGTGACTGAAGCTCAGCACAGACTCCTCTTCATGTCACATCTACTGACAGCAGAGCTTTAAGAAGGTGTCAGACATGCAGCAGCAGTGGAGCCGGTGCCCAGTTTCATCGTCTGTCAGGTTTATCAGTTTAGGAGGTAAACAGTGTAAAGAAAAACCCTGTTTGTGTTTGCATTAAAGCTGAGATCTGTCACATACACACTGTGAGCATTACACACTTCAGCACTGGCTCAACAAACACACACACAGTGCAGTTTTGAAAACTGAATACCATTAGCAAAGCAGTTCCTTTAGAGATGCACTGGAGCTTAACAAGCTAAGCTTATAACTACCAGCTTAGCATCATGCCAGCTGTATACCTATCAAACTGTTTTTAGTTTTCAAGCAATATCTTAAACTAACAGGGCACTCGGAGAGCGCTGACCTCCGCTATGGACAACAGTCAACTCTTATATGATCTGCAAATCTGGAACTGCAACCACTTTATATGTCTGAATATATTTCCAGTGGAATTATCTGGAAGTATTTCTACTTTGGCTATATTTTGTCACTAGTCACTTTACCACCATCTAGTGGATTTTAAGATGTATTGCATTGTTGAGCGTTGATCTCCACCAAGCACAAATCCTGTATCTTGCAACATTAGTGAAAGAGAAACTAAATGCCTCGAGCCACCCCGTGAGTTGGATCTGCTTCAAAATTGAATGGGTTCTTCCATGGCTAATGCTACACCCTGCCACCAATCTTCCTGAAAATCAGGCTGGTAGGTTTTGCGCAATCCTGCTTACAGACAAACAAAAGACACTGAAAAATATGACCTCCCCGATGGAGGTAATAACACTGCCCACCTAAAAAGAATTGTAGATCTTTCTTGAAGCTGAGTTACTTTTTTTACAGATTCTGGTATGAGATTTTTGAAGGTGGAATTGTAAATTGTAGAAACTTATTCAACTGTTGATCGCACGATGTCTTTGGTGGCAAATGGGTGAAGCATGATGATGCTTATTATGCCTGTTTGTGACACCAAAAAAAGAGACACCAAACATGTCTTGATTGATGAATCACATTTGGGCTGATTGGGAAAATTGTGTAAATTAAACTGTCGCCATGTGAAATACTGCTTCTAAAATGACTACAATAAAGGGAAATAATTTTTGGGGAAAATCATTGGATATGCTAATTCATTCAGTTTTCATGAATCTATTAATGCAGGACTTACAGTCTCGCATATACTGTTCTGTGCACATGCTTGAGGTGTGTGTATGTGTGGTGTGGGTGTGTGTGTGTGTGTGTGTGTGTGTGTGTGTGTGTGTGTGTGTGTGTGTGTGTGTCCCCACAGCATTCTGCAGATTAAGAATGATTCACTGCACATACAAGAGTAGCCCAAAGAGGTCTGCCCTCAGCCACGGCAAACACAGCGCAGCCTGCACAGAGGTCAGAGAGGAGTGTGTGTGTGTTTGTGTGTGTGTATGTGTGTGTGCGTGTGTGCGTGTGTGTACCCGTGTCCTGTAGGCTGTGTGGAGAAGGCAGGATCTCAAGTTTGGTGACTTCTGAGGAGTTGGCCAGCAGCTGCTGAGCTTCCATTAAAGAACAGTGCTCAGTGCTCATGCCATCTATAGCCAAGAGAATATCACCTACATGTAGAGCACCACACCTGAGACACACACACACACACAACACAGAAAAAGATTCAAACAAAAACTTTGTTGTGATAAATAATTAAAAAGCCACAATTTCTAAATGTCTGAGCATGTATGGTAGGCTAAACTGAATTTTATGGATGTCATTTTACAAAGTGGTGTATTAAGTGCTTCTATAGCTTCAGCTGCCAAAAAGTAATGAGTCTATTTCACCTAAAAAAGAATTTCTGAGAGGACATTTAAATCATATTTATCAATTCATATTCATCATTTTCACAGCTGATCTGATTATGTGAATATTAAGATGTAATATTTCTGTGTGTGTGTGTGTGTCTGTGTGTGCGTGTGCGTGTGTGTACCTCTCTGCAACGCTGGCAGGTTTGATTTTCTGGATTGCGATGACATGTTTGTTCCTGTAGATGGCAGTGGTGAGGCTCAGTCCGAGAACAGACCCTGCACTCTTCATGATCTCTACCTGAAGAGGACCCGAAGCCTGTTGCACTGACTCTGACCAAACACACACACACACACACACACACACACACACACACACACACACACACACACACACAGGCAAATTCAGAAACATTGTTCTTTATTTTGGGTGACAAATGAGAAAAAAGTCACACGAGTGGGCAGTTTGTACACATTAGGCCACGCCCACTGCAGGCTTAACAAGTGAGGAAAAAACATGGGCGTGTGTTTTGTTATAAACAAGCTGGCTAGCTAACATTACTGATCATGAGATCGAAACAGAGAACTGTATGTTCTGTTATACTATCATGTTATATGTTATATGTCAGTGTTATACTAGTTGTATTAGTGTGTCTATGTTGATTGATTGATCTAAAGAAAATATAACTGAAACCTAGTTAAAGTGATTGTTTACTTGCTGTTGATGGTGTGAGTGGCCATGTTGATTTGATGTCAGGTGCTGAACTTGAGGACGAAGAGACCTTCCCGACGTTCTGAATAGGAATTCCGAGTTAAGGGTAATTGTTCTACAGGAACCCTAATGCTCATGTTCATTTTGAGCTATTTTTGCTTTCCTTCACAATACTTTAGCATTAACCCTAACCCTTATTGAAGTAAGTGACCCTTAAGGGGCACAACACAGCGAAATTCCAAATGCGGATACAGATAGGAATATTTGGAGAATTAAATAGATACAAATGGTGTCAGTATGTTACACCCCTGGTGTGTAGGTATAGCATGTGTGTCATGGTAAAGTACAGCTGATTTATAAAATGAGGTGAAGCAGGGTAACAGAAGGTGTTTGTTTTTGCTTTAGTGTGTACATGTGCTCACCCATGACCGTGATGTCGTACTCGATGAGGAAATAAGCTTCCTGGCTGCTCTGCATGAGTAGAGTGAGAGCATCAGCATGTTTCCGTCGGTTTAGAGCCATACCGTTTATGCTCAACACCCGATCCCCTACACGCAGAGTCCCCTCCCTGATAGAGAGAGAGAGAGAGAGAGCGAGAGCGAGAGAGGGATACATAGAATAGAAAGGGTTAGAAAAGTGAAAAATAAAAAAAATAAAAAAACAGAAGGAAAATCGAGATCTGAGAAAGGCAAGACTGCATTAGGCTCCCACAGAGTGAGTCAGAGGGAGGGATAAAGATTAGTATTAAAGTCGAAAATGACAGTGATGCTAAAAAAGAGAATATAAAAGAGAGAAATGTACATACAAATTTATAAAATTAAATAGAATTTACACCATTTTCCCATTTACACCAAATGCAGTCAGTCAGCCAGCCAAGGTAATGTTTGTGTCTGACGTGTCCTGATTCTAAATGTAGCTAAAAGCTAAATGTAGCTAACAAGTAATGAAAGCTAATACCGTGTCCAGTTTAGCATTGTGCAGACTACATGTCAGAGTTATCATGTACTCACTTCAAGAGACATCGTTTCACTGGAGTGTGGTCCTGGCACAGAGTAACACTAAACTACGTGCTGAGGAAGAAAGTGATTCAGCTTGGAGATGGAGCTGCGACTGTTTTTAGCTCTCTGACGTCATTTTGCCTATTTTTATAGATAACGGTGTCACACAGAGTCAGAAACGACGAAAAACTCGATGCAGTCAGAAAAATTCGATGCAGTTCGAGGTGTGTGTGAAAACTTGAAGACATTTCCTTGGCATGAAGCTGTGAGCCGTGAGCTTTCCTTAGTGCGATCAAAAAAATAAAGACACAAAGCATGACTTGGCTGATGAATTACATTTGGGGTCATCTCTGTGTGTGTGTGTGTGTGTGTGTGTGTGTGTGTGTGGGTGTGGGTGTGGGTGTGTGTACTTGTACTTGCTACATATTGAGGGCCAAAAATGTATTTAACCAACAGAGTGAGGATATTTTTGGAAAGTGAGGACATTTTGGCTGGTCCTCGGTTTTTCAGAGGGCTGTTTGAGAGTTAAGACTTGGTTCTAGTGTTCAGGTTAGAATCAGCTTTACGTTAGGGTTAGGGTAAGGGTTAGTCATTTATTTGTGATGGTTATGGTAAGGGGCTGAGGAATGCATTATGTCAAAGTGTGTACCATGTGTGTTTGTACCATGTTTATATTACATTGTTTATATTACAATGTGATTAAAAACCTGTTATTTTTCTGCTCCCCACAAGGGAAAATTCAATTTTATCAAAGTCTGTGAATACAATAAAAAATCTAAAACAGCCAAAAGTATTGTACTTTGTTTGGTTACTTATGGTTAAGGTTAGGACTGGGTAAGGGTTGGGGTTTTTGTAGTTAGGATTAGGGTTATGCACATAGAAATTAATGGGAGGTCAAAGACACAAAGACATAAAAACAAATGTGTGTATATGTGTGTGTGTGTGTGTATGGGTGGGTGCACTTCTCACTCTTTATAATGCCAGCAGTTTATGCCGCAGCTTCAGCAACCATCTAACAGACCTCCATGCACCTTGCACACACACACACACGCACACATATATACGTATATAGCACAAACACTCATTACATGTCTAACACATTTCACAGAGCTGTCTCATGACATACATGGACACAGTGAAATGAATACACACACAGACACACACACAGGTGTTGTGATTCATCTTATCTCACCTGTCCGCAGGGCCTCCAGGTCTGACGTAGGTCACCACTAAAGGACGAGCCTTATGCCAGTCCTCATGAAACCCACCTGGAAAGACCACCCAAAACACACACGTATGTGTTTCATTAGCACTGAATGTTCTTAAATTGCTGGGCGAAATTTCTTGCTAATTTTTCCACAGTAATTTTTTTCTGCAGAGCAGGATATGGGTTCTGAGGTGCAGTAGTCCTGACACCAACTTATATCTTTAAAATCGAGACCTCGGTGTCCATGTTTCTGCAGGGTTTCATTCTAACAATGCAGGCGTAAAAGTGATTACACTTCATTAATCAGTATCAACAATCATTCAATAATCAAAGCTGCTCTTCAGTTTACGCTGCACAAAATCCAGTCAATCACTGTAATGGCGTCTATAATAACTGCGATAGTGGGGGAATAAAAAGTTTGGTTAGAATAAAAACCTGCAGCCGCAAATAATATCAAATCCCCTGTTGTAAAGGCTCCGAGAAGAAAAGGAGAAGCTACAGACACTGATGTACCTCGGAGCACGAAGCCAAAACTGTTGCCTTCTTTTTCCAAACACACCTCGATGGTTTTGGAGATGACGCTGCTTGGACTGCTGGGAGCTGAAACACACAGACAGAGCAAAGCAGCTCAGCAACAACATGACAAAAATAACAGCTCGCATCATTCTCCAGAATAAAGCTGCAGTCATTCACTCTGATACTGATCTTATAAAAATTCTTCACACGTAGCAGAGCAGTCACACCTTAGCATCAGTCTAGCATTTTGGGTTTTTCTGAACATGACTGATACGTGAAGCGAAATCATTCATTACAAGAAATAAACGGTTTATAAATACGGCTAAACAGACTTCTAGTCCTGAAAACATGGTACGACAATACACTAGTGTGCTACTTGTGAGTTCAAATCAGTGTTGGGTTCAATCGTGGTTCAATCCCCTACAAATTTGATATCTATGGCAACGAACTTTCTGCACTAATTTTTTGACCTTCAAACCAGGTTTTGGGACCTGGAACTTTGCTTTGTAAATCAGGACTTTGAATGTGTTTCTCAGGGCGTACCGAGAGGAGGCAGCTCATACTCGACCTCCAGCACCACCCTCTCTCCAATGTTCTTCAGCATGCCGATGATCTCGTCATGCCGCAGTTTGGACAGGTTGATGCCGTTCACTGACTTTATGTAGTCGCCCATGCTCAGCTGGTCACTCCTGAGATTAACACACAGACTGGGAGTTATAAGCAAAACCACTTGGATATTACTGAATTAGAAAAAAGATTAGGATATATGTTGCTCTGGATGCCTCGAATGATTTAAACGAGCTGTGAATGTGAACATTTCAATGCTATTATTTAGATTGGAAGCAGTAGGAATGCAACACTAAAACATGTTTTGTCAGATTTTTCATTACGTCTCGCTGTAGCTTAAGCCCTGTCTATGAATTTTAACATAGCACCCTTTAGAAGGAAATTTATAAGGCAGGTCTGTGCAAGGCATTATGGCTACGATATGATTTGTGACAGGATGACAAATCAAGAGCTTCACATAAGTCCTTTAATATGCAAAGCAACATACTAGTGTGTGTGTGTGTGTGTGTGTGTGTGTGTGTGTGTGTGTGTGTGTGTCTGACGTGGCTCGAGCTGACACATAATGTGCTTGCATGGATGCTAATTTAAGCTTCTCTCTCCTGCAGCACTGTGCATTTGCCTGTTAGCACCATTAACACACACTCACACACATTCACTCTGCATTAAGGTGTAATTTAGCTAAACATGGGTATTCAGAATTTAGCACAAACAAATGCTTATTTTCTACACACACATGCACAAACCACGCTTACTGCTAACCGGTCATAGCTCCTCAATACTGAATATGTAAGAGACAAGTGTTATTGCATCATAAAACATAACAGCCAATCATGTTTCAGTATGCAAATGAAGGCATTGACAATGTTGCTAAACCTGTATTTCCTCACTGAATTTGGATTTGTTTTGATTTGATTTTTTCTTGCCAGTTATTTTAGACAAAGTTGAAACTTTCCTGTCATGTTTCAATAGCAGTCTATGTTACAAACCCAAATATAATACACACCTACTTTGACGGAAGAATAAAAGAGAAGAAAAGAGACAACGACCTCAAATCAGTTTGATTTTTCAATGAACAGTATCAATTAAGCAAGACATACAGTAACGAATGAGCAAAACCCATTCATCCATCCATTATCTATCCCGCTTTATCCGTCTGGGGAAGCTGGAGCCAATCCCAGCATCTTGGGGCGAGAGGCGAGGTACACCCTGGGCAGGTCGCCAGTCCACCACAGGGCCAACACAGACAAACAGCCACACA
>JAQQZX010000040.1:2911551-2934389 GCA_030068355.1 Notoglanidium maculatum
GAAGAGTTTTCCTCACATCCGCAGTGGTCAGTCGCAGCACCTGCTCGCTGTGAGAAGGGGTGGTCTTCCTCGCTGTTGCGTTGTTCTGTGCATCAAACCGTGCAAAGATGTTGTTCAGCGCAAACTGAACAACTTCATTCAAAATCAGAGAGCAAACTGAAGACAGAAAGTGGATATATTTCATTATACACTTATTACTAATTAATTTATTTAATTAATTTAATTTATTATTGTTGTCCTGTGTTTTATTTGTTTCCAGTATAACCTCAATCACAAAGGAAGTTGCTCGTGAGGCCTTTATGAGCCATGCATCCAGTAAATGCTGTTACAGCTCTGCGCCGGCCCAAGAAGGAGTCAACACCATCTTGGAGCCCTTCAACACCTACAGGGTGAGAGCACAAAAAAATTCTAATTTACATGATTTTCCACTTTCCCAAAATGTACATGATTGGGCAATTCATTGTAAAATACTAATGTTTCTGACTACAGCTAAATTGTAATCAGAAGAAGTTCAGGTAGTGCAAACTGTTTTAACATTAACTATTACAAAATTAACAATTTGCTCCCAAGTTTTTCAAGATTTTTATTTATTTAAAAAGGATCCCAATGACCCAGTTGCATTTTTTTTTTAAATAGGTTATGATTTTGGAGGTATAGTGTTTCCATAAGGAGCATGTGGTGATTCTGATCTAATCCTTTGACATTTGTTTGTCAAATGTCTTATAATATCACTTAGAGACGTTCTCTAGAGCCGTACACTAGTAAAAATCAGTCATCAAGGTTTTTATGTGCAATGCAGTCAGTGATTTTTAAACCATTAAAGGATTATTTCACAAGCTAGAACTTGCATAATCGGTATTTCAGTCACTACAGTAACACTGAAATATTCAACAGGCTACTAGTTCATACTTAGAGCTTCAAATGAGTGCTGACTGAAACGTCATTTTATCATAGGTGTTTGTATACAAATGGTGTTTCTTTCTTCTGCAAAACACATGAAGCCCATCACTCGTACTGATACTCACTCAGAGTAAAGTGCTATCTATACTCTTCCACATGCATGAGCTCACAATTAGCTAATGTCACTCTGATTGACAGGAGTACAGTAGGAGAGTACACTGTCCCACCCACTCAGAGAACATGGCCAGTTTTACTCTCTTGGACTTCCTATCACAGATGGCTGTGGTATTTGTGGGATTTGAAATTGCAATGTTCCAACAATAGGGTGACTGCGTTACTGCTCCAAATCTTGTCTCAATGAACTGGAATGTTCAATGAATTAGATATTGCTAAATTAGTCTTAAAGCTGTATTTCAAAACTAAAGATGGGGCAAACAAACCAAACATGTCTTGGATGATTGATTTGCATTTAGATATTAAACTAAAATTATCCCTATATTAAGAGAGGCAGTGGTGGTTAAGATGTTGGACTAGTGATCGGAAGGTCGTGAGTTCAAATCCCAGCACTGCCAAGCTGTCGCTGATGGGCCCTTGAGCAAGGCCCTTAACTCTCAACTGCTCAGTTGTATAAATGAGATATATGTAAGTTGCTCTGGATAAGGGCGTCTGCCAAATGACATAAATGTAAGAGAAGTACTGTAATAAACAGAGTCATCATTCTGCCTTAAATAGCAATTAACCCTATTAGACCTACCCCTGGCTCAAACTCATGTGAGACCTACCACTGACTCATGACAGAGACCTATCTATCCCAAACTCATTACAGAAACTTACAATGACCACTTTTCATTTCTCTCAATGGTTCTCCCATTTACGTTTCTGTCAAGAAACCCTGATTACTTTGTAGTGGAGTGCAGGTTAGATTTCAATATGCTCTTGCTTTGCAGTTCAGTTATGGCATTACCCAATGCTCTTTTTTATAGAAATCGCATTTTCCTAACATCCGTCAGCAAACGTGTCCCATCCTGCCATTGGCCTGATGTGTTTAAATTAAATATGGAATTAGTGTGGGACTGCATTATTGAGTGATGTGATGTGTGTAATTATCCCCAGAGCTATCATGTCTGCATGGGGATGGAGATAAAGATGTGATGTACACTGATTCCTCTTTTTCTTCTTCCTTGTCTTCCTACCAGTGCTTGCTCATGGATTCACACTGCCACTCGAACAAATACGAAACTCAGAAGGCGCTCTTTAGAGGTTTGTCCGTTCTGAGCTACAGTAGCGGTGCAACATGGCGGCTCCGTAGAGGTGGACCCGCTCCCTATGTAGATATAAAGGGTTCATTTTAAGCTTACACAAAAGCTTACAGCAAAACACAACTATTCGTAGTTACAGCTACACTAATGAACGTACATTACAGAATATATACTCCATTTCTGCTAACAGATTCCCTCAAAATCCTACATACTGGAGTAATACTAAATGGTAATTATTGCACTTTTTGTGTCATATTTATTTTTTATATTGATTTTTTAAGTAGATTTTAGCCTTGTGGTTGTAGTGTAATGTCATGAATTTCAGTATTATGCTATCCTGTGGGCAATAATGAAACATGGATCTGATATTATTTGGAGAGATAATAAACAAGCATCTATGATTTATGTAAATGTAATATACTGTAGTTACGTGGCTGGTGGAGGTTTTTTTTTTGTTGTTTGTTGTTTCAGTTGTTTTTTTGTTTTTCTTGTTGTTTTGTTGTTGGGTTTTTTTAATAGGCATTATATTTGGTGATGAATAGACAAGGGACTTTGGACATACAATACATATTAATGCAAAACTCTGACTTGTTCCCAGCACTGCTTTATAAATAAGCTCTGATTTTGGTTTTGGGTTTGGTGTCTTAGGCCTCAAAATGAAAAGGTTGAATGTGTATTGGAAGGAAGTAATTTTTATGAGAAGGGTATTGTTTTGTATGAGAAGGTACAACGAAGCAAGCAATGGTTGACTCAGTAGATTCGAATCCATTTTATTTGTATAATATTTTTAAGAACTTCTTAAATTCTTACAGAAATCCAGATGTATATTTATATTTAGATTCCTAATGAACAAGCCATAGGGGACCATGGCGAGAAATCCCCCACAACCCCACCTCTTCCACAGGACAATATGGGGAAGAAACGTTGAGAGGAAACAGACTCAAAAGAGAACCTATTATCTGGGTGACAATGGATAGTTTGATTATAAATCGTTAGAGTATTCAAATGGAGAAGAGTAAAAACAGTACTAAGTCTGTTGTATGAATGGTGTGTACGAGCAGATAAAAGTGAATAAAACAGTAATGTAGTAAAAGTATGTGTAAGAGTGTATATTAAACAGATAAAACTTGAAAATACGAAGTGAGAGCTGTTCTGGTTTCAGCATCACTTTAAGATTGCACATTAAGTGCAAATAAAGTCCCCACTCCTTACTGATGTTGTTTGTTGCAGGGATATAAAATACTTGGGTAGTTGTCACTATACTTAAGTGTTAGTTTGTGGTACGTACTGTATATTTTACTTGAGTATTACTGAAACTGAATGCATGTAGTCTTACTTAATTACATTCCAAGAAGAAAAAAATGCTTTTTCGTTTAACTTTCTTTTATGTTTAGACCTTTAAAATATGTTACAAACCTTAAAGGTCTCTTCTCTTGTCCTGTATGCTATAAATCAATGGAATGGGCTCGGTTTAGCATCCAATCATTTCAGTTTAAAGCCCATAATGAAGTTCATTACTGTAGAAAATAAATATTAATAATCATACCAATTTGTCATTGCCCATGGCCATCTCAGGCTACACAATGTGGTTACCAGACTGTTGTGGTGAACCTGAGAAAAATGTTTCAATATGCTGGAGTAAAGACTTTTATAAATTAAGGCTTCATTAACTTCTTTTAATTAAAAATAAATATGTTAGGTTTAGCTAATTGGCTTTATGTGACTAATGTAGCCTTTTAGCGTAGCTAGTTAGCATGATCAGTTAGGCAGCATATTGAATGAACAAACTGAGTGAGGTTTTCAAGCAACATAGCTAGCATAGTTGCTTTAAATCAAAAATAATCCAACAGTTATGACTATATTCGGTACATAATTTACCTGTGCCATGTTTCAAGCATTTCAATGTACAATACTCACTGACATACTGTATAAATAATATATTTTATAAGCTTTCCTTTATTGTAGTATAGCAGATGTATGTGCACTAAATGATTTTAGAGCTGTCATTAAATCAGAAGTCAGCAGTCTTGAACAACTTCTTAGTGTTTGCCAGTTAGTGAGCAAACATGAGTCTCCCATGCATTTCTGCTTATTGTAGAATAAATGCACAGACAGTTGTCACATCCATGGCAGGAGCACAGGACAACCATCACTGGACACATGGTCTGAGGACACAAATAATCTTTTCTACTCCTTATATTAACTCAAAGCATTAGACAAGACGCTATTGTTCTCAGTGTAGGACACAACATCGAGAATTATGATGGGTGAGGGGCAGACAATTTGCTCATAATGAACTTATAGTGCACGGAAATCACTCTGTATTTAATTCTTATGATATTATTGAACATGCATGATTCCTGGTGTAAATCAATATGCGTTATAAGTCTGTGTGTTGATAAGAAAAGTTATACAAGAGGTATATATATGAGGTATGGAAAGTGTGTGGGTGGGGGGGGGGGTTGTGTTTGGCTTTAAATAAATTCCATTATTTACTGCATTTAAAAACTGTTTTGTTGATGATGATTATGATGATGATGATGATGCAAAAGAGTTTATGTGGTCCCAGAAGTGCAATCAAAATTGGGAGGATCCCAGCATATTGTTAGTAAAAATATGCCTGTAAAATAAGGTAAAAAATAATTAAAATATATTATAGACCAATTTAATTGAATGTTACAAGAGGGAATCATTTTCAGGCTCCAGTGGTTTCATTTCAGCCTGCATATCTGTGCAACAGAAAACGAAAGGGATACTAAATTGTCATGCTTAATTAAGATACTAAAGCACATGAAGCGAAAAAACTTGTCTCGGCGTAATACACCTGAGACAAGTTAATGATTAAGATGATAAAATAAAGACAAAATCATTTAAATGGAACGTTTTGTCCGAGTCTGCTATTTAAGCTTTGTCATTGCCATGCAAATATATTCAACACCTAGCTCGCTGATTGGACGTCACAGCTCATGGCGTCACGAGGCGTATTTACTTTACAGAAAATACTCAACAAATTTTGCTTTTATAGACGTGATATATAGCGTGTACACATATTTAAAATTGAGGGTTTTTTTTTTAAATCTTATTTATATATATATTTTAATTCTGTTTTTATTATAATGTTATGTTCTGACGCGTGGAGTGACGAGTCACACTTTGGTCACGTGAGGTAACGGGAAGTTGTGCAGAACTTTTCACCCTGCAAACTTCATTCCACACCAGTTTTTTGGAACTTCTACACTTGACAATATGGAGAGCAGACCAGTCTTTAAGTAAGATCCGCATCTAATACACTTTTGTTCTTTGTAGTAGGCTATATGTGGAGTTTTAAACAGTGATGTGATGATATAATTTGTTTTTTATTATTTGAAAGTGACTATGGATCCACATACGGCGTAGACAACCCTGGCTACATGCCTTCAGCATCTTCAGTTCCAGGTACAGTTATTTTAATTGTCCTAAGACAAATATATCCAACTATCAGACCTCTCTGTTTATTCTCTTTCATCTAGAATGGAGGACGCGTCATTTTCTTTTCCTTTAAAGAGACAGTGTGTCCACGGAAAGGTGTTCTTTTCACCTTTACAACATTTGTGTCTCTTCCGCTGTAATGTGACTCGTGAGAAGTGTGTGATCGGTGTTTTACAATTTGTGGCGCAACTATTGCGCAGAAACGAGCTCGCATCCGGTAAGACTTCTATTTGGACCAATAGAATCGCAGACTACTGTTGCGTCACTACCCATCAGCCAATCCAAGCACAGGAGGGGAGAATATGGGGGAGGGTGAACTTCGAACTGATGTATGTTTCCTGCAAATATTGCAGTAATGTGTTTGCGTGTGTGAATGATGAGATGTTGGATTTTTATTTCATTTGGTATGTCACAATTAAAACAGTGACACAACAACATACATTAAAGAAATTTAAAATTCAACACAACACAAATACAATACATCAAATGTAAAAAAAAAAAAAAAAACTATGTACATAAGTATTGGGACAGTGACGCATTTTTCAGATTTTTGTCTCTGTACACCACCACAATGGATTTCAAATAAAGCCATCAAGATGGAGTTTACATGTAATTAGATGCTTAACAGAAATAAATGATCCATTTCTATAAAGGGGTGCGAAATAAAATGCTCCCCAGCCTGACAAAGCCATCAGCGTCATACACTAATAGCAAAATGACAAGATAAGCAATCTTGGAGCCTTGAAATATAGACAGTCATTATTAATTATTGCAATATTATAATAATTATTATTTATTTATGTTTATAGGCTACTATATTAGATCAATAGTTTAACAGTAGCCATGTAGACTAACTAGCAAACATTATGCTAACGAGGTATTTTTTTATATTAAGTCTAAATATTTTGACTCAACCACATAGTCTACTTTTAGTACACAATTTCATAGTCAAAATATGTTAACTACAGTAATTATGATAATAAGGAATAATGCCCTCTGGGTGGTGTTTTACCCCACAGGCTATGGCTTCAAAAAAGTTATGCCATTTTTAAAATATAATTATGTTTCCTGTAAATAACCCACTATCCACTGGCCTAACTATTCACATGTCATAGATAACTATGACATCCTGCAAAATAACAAGCCCTTTAAAGTTGTTTTTCTAACTTCTGAAAGTTAGTACACTTACTGTGAAATTTGTTCTTCTTGAAAGACATGGATTTCACTGTTGCAATTGTAAACCATATCGACAATAAGACCATAACATGACCCCAACTAGGGGTTAAAACCACTGGAAGGCAAACTGAATAACACTGATTATCTTATTATAATGGCATGTGTCAAGGAGTGGGATATGTTAGGCAGCAAGTGAACAGTCGGTTCTCGAAATTGATGTGTTGGAAGCAGGAAAAACAGGCAAGCGTAAGGATCTGAGCGACTTTGACAAGGGGCAAATAGTGATGGCTGGACAACTGGGTCAGAGCATCTCCAAAACAGCAGGTCTTGTGAGGTGTTCCCAGTATGCAGCGGTTAGTACCTACCAAAAGTGGTCCAAGTAAAGACCACCAGTGGTCATGGGCTCCCAAGGCTCATTAATGCATGTGGGGAGGGAAGGTTAGCCCATCTGGTCCGATCCCACAGAAGAGATACTGTAGCACAAATTGCTGAAAAAAGTTAATGCTGGCTATGATGGATGGAACCAGGATGCATGATGGGAAGACGGTAAGCAGGCAGTGTGATGCTCTGGGCAATGGGACACTTGGGTCCTGGCATTCATGTGGACGTTACTTTGACCCATACCACCTACCAAAACATTGTTGCAGACCAAGTACACCCCTTCATGGCAACGGTATTCTCTAATGGCAGTGGCCTCTTTCAGCAGGGTAATGCTCCTTGCCACACTGCAAAATAGTTCAGGAATGGTTTGAACATTTCAAAGATCTCAATCTGTGGAATGTGCTGGATAAACATGTCCAATCCATATAGGCTCCACCTTGCAATTTACAGGACCTAAAGGATACTGCTAATGTCTTGGTACCAGTCACGACAGCAAAACTACAACAGTAACCCTAACCCTCAGAGGTTTTTGGAGTCCATGCATGGACAGCTCAGAGCTGTTTTGGTGGCACAAGTGGTCCCTAAAAATATATATATATATTACGCAGGTGGTTTTAATGTTATGGCTGATTGATGTAAACACACACACAGCCATAATGTTAAAACCACCTGCTTAATATTGTGTAGGTCGCCCTAGTGCCACCAAAACAGCTCTCCAAGTCAAGTCCTTGATTGTTTGTCACATTCACACCACACATCACAGTTTGGGTTTGATCAAAGTCACTCAGATCCTTACAGTTGTTCACTTTCCCTGCTTCCACACATAAGAGCTGATTTATGTTATGGATGATCTGTGTGTGTGTGTGTGTGTGTGTGTGAGTGAATGAGAATTCCTGGTGAATCTAAGAATATGCAAATTAGTGTTTGATGTCACCTAGCGACATTTGGCAACCTTTTAAACTACTTTCCTGTGGAAAGAGGTGGCAGCGCTGGAGTGCGTGCTGCTGCTCATTTCTCTCTGACTTATTTATCTAAGACCTGCTTTAAAATTTGAGGGTAAGTGAACAGATTATGGTGGCTTTTAGTGAAACGTGCGGGGTTCTGTTTGCTACAGCAATGGCTGGAGTGGTCGCTGTAAACAACAGGGGCAGGGACTGTTTACAAAAACGCCATAGGATGTGAAACTGATCCTCAGATATTATTTATGTTTGTAAGCTGTTGGATATTATTCACTCAAGCTTTGTTGCGTGTGTACATTTGAATTATTCCTGAGAAGAGCGGCGGAAGTGTGTGTGTGTGTGTGTGTGTGTGTGTGTGTGTGTGTGAGAGAGAGAGGTAAACATAGAATAACTTCAGCAACACGTGACTCACTTTTTCCCCTCTAATTACACCCAAAGATATATTAACCTGCATGCTGTGGCCATACACAATGTTTAGTGTTGTTAAAATATTTAATTATTATAGTTCTGCTGTGTCTCTGTGCTTTGAAACTCGTATTTCCAGTCTTTCCTAACCGGTTTGGTGGGTTTTTTGTTTTGTTTCAGCCATGTCTGGCGCCCCTGCAGCTCCTTCAGCGCCCCCTGCTGGATTTTATGACACAGTGCCGGGGTATGAGGGGACACTGGCCGGCGGAGGTGAAATCTGTTTATTAAAAAAATAATAATGCATAAATAAACGAGAGAGAGAGAGAGAAATTTTTATTCAACTATTTATTCCAAATCTTGTTTTGAACTTTTTGCTGTAAAAAAAAAAAATGCTATCAAAATGTATTTCAGCTGTAAAATAAATTCCCCTGACCGCTTCAGAACATATTTATTTTATGAGCATAAGCCAACTTTTCAGACATTTTTTAAATGTGTGCAGTACTCTTATTTTTTAATGTTTATTAAAGCTTTGTTTTACTGAAAATTTTTTAATCGTCATTACATTCAAGCTAATATTATTTCTAGGCCTACCTGCTACACAAGCTTATGACTCTAAATATGCTGACTTTCTGCTCAGAAAAGTTGTTCACATTTTGATTGATCTTTTTTCATGTTCTGTTTGGAAATTGTGACCGTAATTCATTTTTTGAAGGAATAACCAATACACATGCTCTTTAATGCGGTGCCATTACTTTATGTCACTGCTGTGATTAATTGTCACTGATGTCTTAAGCATGGGCCTGTTCCGAAATAGCCTCAACTGCTTGAAAATGATGTTTTCCCAGGATAATGATGCCATAAATTTGAGATCTTGTGAAAATAAAACATTAAAACTTATGCCCTAAAACACTTTTGTTTGTTATCTTAAGTAAACTATTTAGTTATCTTGGGAAACAAAGTTTTGATGATGATATTGATAACTAAACTAGTTATCACAGGAATGTAAATACAATATGAGAATTCACCGCCTCTCTGTGCAGCAGTGTTGAAAGCTTTATTTCTGTCGATCTAAGAATTAAAATGATTTGTTTTAGAAAAAGAAATCACATCGGGCTCAGTTCATCTATTTACTAGCTCTATTTCACTTTACTGTATCACTAAAGCATTAAAACAGTCTAATAATCAGCCCATCGGGATCACTAACTGTGTTTATTTCTGTTGAGCACATTAGTAATATAAGGTCTTAAAATCTATATAACGTCAGATTTGTCCTTATATTTATTTATATATTATTTTTATATATGTTCTATGGTAGAGATGTTAACTGTGGTTGTATTATATTGTACAGAACAGACTGATAAAGTCTAGTCTGTTTCTCTGTCTGGTGTTTGCAGGAGGTTTTCTTCCTCCCCCGATGCCCTCGGCCCCCCTGCCTGCACAGGACAACCTCCCTGCCCAAACCAACTGGAAGTAAGAACGTTTGCGCTCTGTGTACGCTCTTAAAGTAAAAAATGGCAGACATTGTGCTTTATAGTGACACCGTGTTGCTTTTGTTTTAAAGGACATTTGGATTTATGGATCTTTAACCTGTTTCTGTTGGTGCTGTAGCGAACTAAAAAAACCCATCATTCTATCATTAATCAATCCGCCTCAAATTTTTTTTGTTGTTTCCTGAAGAACCTTTTGCGTTATGGATTGTAGTTTGTTAAATGTTTATTGTACCACCAACGACAACAAAAAAAGGGTCTTTATGGAATAAAGACTGTCACTTTAGGAAACTGAAAAACAACTTCCCTTTAAATAATCTTTAGCAAAGTTTATTTTAAACAGTGTTTGTCTAGCAAGGTGTGTCTGCCAAATGAAAAGTAACCTCGACATACCTTGCACTTACTCGTACTGTTCTGTTGCCCGTATTATTATTATTATTATTATTATATATCACGAACGTATCATGTGCAACAGTTGTTGACCAGAAGTGTATCTCTGTAGCACTGGTTAATATTGTATTGATACAATGTATTGTATTGTATTGTTTTAAAAACTTCTGTTAAACTTATGTTCGCTACATATGAGCATAACATGATGTATGCCCTACCTAGGAGACACAATCATAAACTGAACATCATAATAAGAATAATATATATATATATATATTATATATAGCTGATCTCTGTAGCACTGTGAACAGCTTCGTACTGGGATTGTGTCTTGACTCTCTTGACATAAAAGTCATGATGAAAGAATGAATATGCACGCTCGTGCGCACACACACACACACACACACACACACACACTCTCCCCTTGTGCAAGTTTGTCTTGTTTCAAAACGCATGGCTTTGACACACCCTCTGCCGTGTTTTGTCTCCTCATTCAAAAAAACAAATCCTTGTCGGTAGTTAAAGAAACTACAGGTTACTCAGCCTACCTGCATCAGTTCGCTGTTAGACACAAAAACGAGGTTGGAGGTTCAATTTTAACCAGCTTAAATGATCAGATTGGAATAAAAGCTGAACCTCCGATCTCTCTTCTCATGTTCATCTTTTAATCTTGCACACAAATGTCTTCAGTGCACAGCAAGAACAAATTGATTGAGCTTGATGTTCCAATACTTTTGGAGGGGGCTGGGGTTTTTTTTTTTTTTTTTTTTTTTTTAAACACGTGTTGCCTGCTCTTTGTTTCCAGTATAACGTCCATTACAGAGGAAACGGCACGTGAGGCCTTTGCAAGCTACGCATCCAGTAAATGCTGTTACAGCTCTGCGCCGGCCCGAGAAGGAGTCATTACCAATTTGGAGCCCTTCAACACCTACAGGGTGAGGGGACCAAAAAAAACCTAATTTATATTTCCCAAATGTAGATATTTTATTACAGAAGCTCATGGAAAATGCTGAAGTCTGTAACTGCGGTTAAATTGTAATCAGGACAAGCTGCGGTACTGCTTTAATGCTAGTTATTGCAAAATGAATCGTTTAGGGAAAGTATCCTTTTATCCAGATAAATGATGTATTTCAATTCATTTAAAAATGTTCATTTAAGTAACAGCATCATGCACGTGACTTTTGCTTTATTGTCCTTCTGTTCGTTCCTCGTAGTATCGCTTGGAGACGTTTGCCGAGACGAGATCTACTGAATGGAATGAAGAACCGTACACAGGTAAAAACAGTCACCAGGTTTTTGGGTGCAGTTTGCGCTTACTGCTATTTCACAAGGTAGACTTTATTCATATTAATTATAATATGTAAACAATGATTAATATTGCTCTTCTTTTGTGGCTATGATTTAAATTTACCCAAAGTTATACTGGCAGCTATAAGCTTTCCTTACTTTTTAGCTAATTTAAACTTGAAGCTTTGTCAAAACCGAAGACCTTTTTAAACAAAACACGTCCTACATTTAGAAAATAGATCTTAGTGATGTAAAGTATAATTATGAAACTCCAGCTGGTATGTGATGTGTTTCAGGCCAGCCTGTGGATGCGTTAATCCAGCCTGCACCAGCACCGTGGGCAGTCCCAGCCCAAACACCCACGTTCTTCATGGATCAAACGCAGAACATCAGAGTGCCTTATACCTCCTCAGTCAAGGTAGAGAACTCAGGAAACTTAAACTCACTGACCTAAACAGAACATGCCTACTGAGTCACTGCTGTCCAAAACTCATCATAGACACTTAACACTGTCCCAAACCTACCACTAGGGGTGTAATGATGCCAAAAATGTGATGATTCAAAAATTACTCATATAATGCAATTGTATGGTGGAGTTCACCTCATTAAACCTTACAGTTGGCAGCTTTATTTGTACCTCCATTCCAAATTGTGGACATATGATAAAGAAAGAATAGACACATTATTAACGTCCCTGCTACTGATGGTTCACCATTACTACAAGTCTTGTTCGTTGATACTGAAATAAAGTGCTGTGTAATGGCAATTCAGCAGGAGCAGGCAAGTTAATAATGTGTCTATCATATGGCCGCAGTTTGTGGACAAAAACACAGTGAAGTTGAACCATTTTGTACGAGAGGCAAATCTGGCAGGTCTTTGGGACCTACCACTGTCCGAAACTCATCATTCACACCAGTTTTCTGTTCAAGAAATCCTGGACTAGCTTTTTAGTATAGTATTTCGACATGCCCTTGCTTTGAATTTCTTTTATTACATTAACTTGCAATGTGTTTACACAAAAGCAGTCAACAAATGTGTCCCATTGTGGCCACCAGTTATGTGGCGCGTATCATTGCTGAGTGTGTGATATGTCCGTATATGATTATCCATAGAACTGTCACGCCTGTATGGGCATGGGGAAAAAGCCATGCAAGGACTGTGCAGGCTCTGGAAATGTGAGTCATATTTCACAAGTTACTTCAGTATGCATTACTCCACGTTTTAACATGCTCTGATCGTGTGAATGATGTATTTAAACGCGATCTGTTTTCAGAAAATCTGCTGGGTGTGTAACGGTAGTGGGCTTCGGCACGGTTCTGATCGCTGCACGCACTGTAACGGCTGCGGAAGAGAAAAGTAAGCTGCGTTCGGAAACATGACTACACGCAGGACAAAGGTTTTTATATTTACAGTACCTGAGAAGGGGGAGTGGTCTGATGTTTTAACTGGTGTGTGTGTGTGTGTGTGTGTGTGTGTGTGTGTGTGTGTGTGTGCGCACAGCTGTGGCTGGTGCCGTGGACACGGCTCCCGCGAATGTGAAACGTGTCGAGGGAAGAGACAGCTCCTCATCTTCATCAAGCTCAAGATCCAGTGGTGAGAGCTCCAGCATTCAAGAACATTTTTTCAGTAGACTAAACATGCATCCCTAAACCGATAGATGGTATGAAATATTCCCAATATGATAAACATACAAGCCTATGTAATTGCCTTCTTTGTCTATTTTCAACATTACATCGCCAGAAAGGATTAAAAAAGATTCAGTTATTTTGTTCTAATATGCGTATAGTTTTAGTGCTGCTAATCCCAGGCTCAGAATTCTTCTTCTAGCAGCTGTTACATGCTACTGACTTTTTTACGATGACTGAAGTATGAGGTCTGGTCTTGTTTTGCTCTTCTCAGGACTACTTATAAAAATGATTACGTGGTGGAGCAGTTGAGCGGTCTGAAATCAGAGAATCTCAACAAGGTCTCCGGCAGGGCAATGTTCACAGACTCCCAGTATATGGTAAAGATAATAAAACACACACATACCATAAACATGTTTTCTGTGCACATGGTTAAAAAACTGCTTTAAACACGGTGTTGTTTGTATTGTGTGTGTGTGTGTGTGTGTGTGTGTGTGTGTGTGTGTGTGTGTGTGAGGCAGCTTTACCCGGTGATGGGTTTCCCTGACGCTTCAGTGAACCAAGCGTCTGAGAGTTTAATACGAGAGCACCAATCCAAATATTTCCAGACGTCTCGCATTCTGCAGCAGGTACAGCTCCTCATTGTGTCCGTAGCACATTAATGTTACCCGAGAAGCAAAATATGACAATTTCATATTAAGATTTCATGCTAGAATTACAGGAAAGTGTGTTTAACTTTACCAGGCCCACAAGTGTTTTACTCCTTACTAATCAACTTTGTCATTGACACCCGAACGTCAACGTTCGTAATGAAATTTTATTTGTGTAACGTTTTTAACAACGGTCATGGTCGCATTACTGACCTGAGAATCTTTCCTACTGCAGCGTCACGCCATCGAGCTGATCCCCGTCACCCGGGTTCAATACGCTTGGAAAGGGAAGTCCCACGTTTACTTTGTGTTCGGGAACGAGAACACCGTGTACACTGACAGCTACCCGGCCACATGCTGCTGCTCCGTCATGTAATCCCATAAATCAGCATTTTTACCAGCCAGAACACCAAGTGACACAGAATACCGATCATCTTTACACTCTTCTAGTCTTCATGAATGTCTGAAGTATGAATGTGATTAAAAACTGAATGCAAATTTATCAAAAGCGTTCGCCTAAAAGAGTTGATTCAAAGAGTCGACTCGTTCGTAAATGACGCATCACTGCTAGCTGGCTCCGAATATATTCTAATCAGCTAATTAGTGGTCCTAGTAGGCTATTGCTAAATATCAAGACAGTTGTCTGCTTTTCGTTAATACTTTCCTGTTTATTCTTTGTGATTCTTAGCCACTGCCTGTTCTGTTACTTTTTCTGACCCGATTTGTGTCCAT
Source organism: Notoglanidium maculatum (assembly GCA_030068355.1). NCBI lineage: Eukaryota > Metazoa > Chordata > Actinopteri > Siluriformes > Auchenoglanididae > Notoglanidium > Notoglanidium maculatum. Next base: position 2,926,271 of record JAQQZX010000040.1, read on the forward strand.
TGAAATATTTAGAGTTTGTAAAAGCTGTGAATATAAACCATATCGAACTCACGTTGCCTTTAATTACAAGCTGCTCCATCATGAAGCATACTATTGCTTTAAATACTACCCCACTGGCTTATTATTCACTTTCCACTTTACGTTTAAAGACGTGCAGCTCTGCAACGTTACGAGCTCGTAAGGGGGAATCGGGCTTGTTTTTTAAGTGAGTCGATTCATTAGGCTCAGCTCAGAAATACGAGTCAACTCCCAAACGGATCACTGGCAACATTTTGCCCAGTGATTGTTTTTCTTTGCCTGAAAGTGTATTACAAAATCCGACTCTACCTTCTAATTAACCAAATAACTACCTTGCATTGGCTTTTATAAAATCTATATAATTAAATGTGAACTCAGAAAGGTGTTAATAAAGGGTGTTGAAGAAGACAGTAAGCATCACTGCATTAATGGCTTTGTGCTGCTCTGGCTGTGCTTCTTTTACATTTATCCTGATCATTTTTTATTATATGGCATCATCATACTATTGTCTACATCTTTTAAAAAAAAAAACCAACAACAACAACTTGTACTCTATGTGAGTTGGCTTTTTATATTCACCGTAAAATTTGAATCAAAGAGCCAAGAGTTACCAACCAGTGGCATGTTTTCTTTTTTTTTTATATATATACCAATATGTTAATTTTATTCCCTACAGTTTATCAGGATTGTGATAAAATGGCCTAAACGTACACACATTTGTCTTACGATCCTTGCAAAAAGTCTGCTCTACTACTAGCAAAAGCATACAGACACTGTATTTTCACACCCAAGATTAAACTGATTTACTTTAATTCCATCATAGATTTCAAACAGGAGTATGAATGAATAATATTTGCACGCTGTTAAATCGTCACGGCAACTGGCAACACTAATGCTAGAAAAGGGCTGAAAATTATAATTATTAGCTCCATGTTTTGTTTGTGTTAATTAATATAACTAATAAACCACATTTATGTTTATTTGTAGCTGTAATTGTACGTCATATAAAATTCAGAGTGTATGTACATGTTCTCTTAAGCGGCGTACTGATTTGTAATATTTACACGTATACAATAATATCCAATAATAATAGTTTGGGATTTAAACTGACAACTTTGCAATCAGTAGCCAAAAGTTCAAGTTATCACAGACTAGCGTGTTTTTGTTTTCCTGTAAACAATGTGTTTTGTCATCTAAACGTTTCCCTGCTCTTAGCACCGGGGCCGATTTTGTCAAAACGTCACATAAAGATTTAATGTGTAATTGTTTTCAGAAAGACACATTTGTTTAGCATTTATGGAAGGAGTCTCCAGCGTCGGTGCTCCGTAGCAGTCGGAGATAAAGTCGTTTTTAGACACAGGGAAGCCTTTGGGACTTTGTGATTTATTCCTTACCTACTATAATAACAATATTTGTCATTTATGTTGTGAATTTACTTCTTATTAAATGTATTCTTCAATGTGTATATGCTTATACTCACTGAAATCTTTTCCAGTCAACATACCAATGAACATGATGTCATTTATATTGCTATTTTTTATACATCAATAAACACACATTTGTACTCTCTCACTAGAACAGTGCTGCGTTGTTGCTTCCTTTAAGACAACGTTCTGTCCAGAAAGTTTCCCAACGTAACGCGTGTTAGACTTCAGCAGATAAATCCTGTTCATAAATTGTTCTTATGGGTAAAAATTTGTCGCTATCTTTAGGAGAAGGGATAAACTTAAAGGTCAGCAGACGTAGCCCAGGCTGCGCACAGAGACGTTGATGGGATCAGCTGTTTTTCTAACATTCAGTTCATAATAATAAAAAAAAAATTTAATTGCAATTATTGATCACATAATGCAAGCATGCAAAGGTTATAATACAGATATAAATATTTGTTTTTTTTCATCTTCTCCTTTTTTCCTACCCGGAAATGCTTTTATTTTGTTTGCAACGATGCCTAACAATTTATTTTAAATTAGAAAGTCCTGCGGAGAAAAAGACAACAATGAATACAAGATGGATTTTAACCATTTGTTAAATTTATACTGCAAAAAATATGGTAAGAACTATTTCATAGTTTATCATTGTAAGGAATTTTAAACTCACACAGTATATACAGTACTGAGCCACCCGTCACCCCTCATTGCTATATATTGTTATATACATTTCACACAATAATGTTTTTTGAGTCTCATCTTGCATGTCGTTTCTCGTCTCGGTCTCCTCCTCTCATGCACACCACATTCACACATTTTACACTTACCTTATTATTCTGTCTCTCGTACTTTCTGCCCTGCTCATACTGCCTCTCGCTTCTCCCAGGACTGCTTTCTCATCCGTCTTTATTTAGAGACAGGTCCCTCCCCTTCTTCCTTTTTTCCTCTACCCCTCCCTCCATCTGGATCACTCCATCTGTGGTCCGGAGCTCAGTGGCGGTGTATCTCTCTGTCGTAAGGGGCAGCTTCATTCTCTCCTGCAGGATGTCGGGCCCTCGCACCAGCTCCGTACTGCTCCTCTTCTGCGTGGCTTTCCTCCAGAGTCCGCTGCTGGAGGCCAAGGTAACACACACACACACGCACACACGCTTATTTATGATCGCAAACACACACATTTTATATTTCTTCTATCTTTGCCATACAATGTTTACAAACTCAGTAAGAGGAATTTAGCAATTGTTCTACGTTCATATCATTATTCCATTTATTAATGACTATTTTTTGCTTAATATACAATACTATGTAAAATATACTACAGAATTAGGTGTCTAAATATCTTGATTAGGACATAATCATTGTACATGTCAAGATTGAAAGATTTCCAATTTTGTGTAATTATGTATAAATTGTCTATGAGGGAAATGGTTTGTATTGAATATTATTTCCCAACTATGCATTTCATGGCATTTAAAACACACATTTGCACATTAAGCAGATCTAAAATGCCTCTCCGAGCATCTCCAAGCGTTCTCGGTAATGATACGACCATCTGGTCGATGGTGTTAATTTGTGCTGGGTGGATATTTGACTTGTCATGTGAAGTAAACGCACCCACACTCGTCACCAGGCAACACAGCCATGTCGCCTCATAAAGTCTGGAAAGATCTTGGAGGCAAGATGCTTTGTTTCCAGCTAACAAAAACGCACACAGGTTATAAAGGCACGTGATCCGAAATTTAGAAGCTATTATGCTGAAGGTTAAATATGAAGCCCCGGGGAGTATTGATGATTAACAGGATGTTTGTTTTTCATCCAAAACGATGCTCCTGGTTATTTTACGGATGTTAGTTATCGTCTCAGAACAGGGAATAACAAACACAATTTTGTGTTCAGTGATCCTGTATAGATAAGAGTGTTGATTTACACCGCTAGAGCATAAGCACAGGATGAGAAGAGACAGCGATGCATTTTAGGTTTATTGATGAGTTCTAAGTCTATTGATACAGATTTGATGACTGGAAATAGGAAAACACTGCTTTGTATGAGGATTATGCTCCATATTATTGAGCCTATGTCTGCAAAATGGCAGCCCCAGCCCAGGTCAAGGATTCTACAAGATTCAATATTTTTCCATGGAATATAATAGTTAGTTTTAAAAAAAAAAAAAAAATCATTACATGAATGATGCCACATGCTGTATGCAAAGAGATTACATGTTTTGCACAAAGTGCTAGATCTTTAAAATTATTTATCTTCTTGTTATAACCGAATGTAAAACCAAGTTACCGTTTCACAATATATAACCAGATACTTTATTAGGAACCAAGCTGACCTGCACATTTATGTAATTGTTCAATCAGTCAACCATGTGGCATCTGCGCATTGCATAACATCATGGAGATACAGCTCAAGAGCTTCAGTAAATGATCACATGTACCAGAATGTAGAAAATTGATGCAATCTTGGTGGTGGTGAGTATTTCCGAAACTGCTGATGTTCTTACTTAACCGTCATTACGCATCATGGTGCATAAAAACAAAAAGCATTTAGGTAGCAGAAACACCTTTTTTTTGTTGAGAGTGGTTCAACCTGACAGGAAGGCTACATTAGCTCAAATTAGCACTCTTTACAACCCTACTGAGCAGAAAAGCATCAACACATTGAACATAGAGGCGGGCGAACTGCAACAGAAAAAGAGACCGTGTTGGGTCTGAGAGCAAAGCGGAGCCATAGCCATAATAAATTGGACATGAGAGTATAATAATAATAAATCTTATGATCTAGTATGGGAAACGTACTATTTCACTAAATCAGTTCATCCATGTGACTTCTTGTGACCCATACATGTATTCCCTTTTCATTAAATAAAAATGAAATATGTGCAGAGGACACACGATTGAATAGGAAGCCCTGGAGCTGCTGTACAATCTAATTAGCTACAAATACACCGTCGAGAGCCGAGGAGCTGTGTTGCCATGGCAACAGCTTTCAGTGGGTGCGCACACACACGGATACACACACCGATGAATGCAGTGAGGTAATAGCTCACATATAATTGTACTTCTTCCATTCCTTCTTAATCTTCCTCTGGGTAATTCCAGGTAAACAGTTGGCTGACCTTTTAACAAAATAATCACCAATAAAAGTATAATATAATATAATAATAATAATAACAACAATAATACATTTATAATACTATACTACTAATAATTCTTATTATAATAATATATTAATTATTATACTAATAATAATACACATTTTAAATATGTCATTGCTGTGTGTAGAATCCTCACTATAATATTATACCAATTTTCTATTCCATACAATTCCAAGATCACAGAATGATGCTGTATTATTAAAAGAGAAGGATGTAGTACAAAGAACTAATCTGGCATTAATAGTCAACTTTGTCGCCATATTTTTACTTCTGGACTGCTTCCTAGTATCTCTTTTCATTATACATTATGTCATTATACTTTTCAATGCAATGTTCATCACTAAGTAAACAGTTACAGATGGTGACTTTGCTAATAACGGTTTCCATTTCACAATATTACAGATATTACAGATGGTGTTTTTGCTACTAATTTGTTCAAATGGTTTGGTTTCAGTCCATTTCTGATGAACAAATGACTCAGACTAAGAGTCGTCACCGTGTACGTGCAGTAATTCATCACTACAGTTTAATATGGTTTGTATGAAGAGATAACATAGAGCAATAGTTTGTATACATGTAATGGTCTTTTTTGTCTATAACACTCTGATATCTCAGCTGTAAAAGAAACCATAAGCACTATATTTCACCAAGACAACATGGAAATCTTTCTATTTACTTCGTAATCTTCCGTTCTCTATCATCTTGTGTGATGAGACAATTCAAAGGCTTCAAATTTATACATGCTGTTAACTAAGCGTATACATACTCAAGATGGCCACAGCGTGTATCCTGCGGTTATTCGGCAGGGCGCTTGTGCATGTCCTCAGATATTAATGCTATGCATTAATCCACATGATGCAACACCAGAATAAATACTGCCAGCAGTATAGCACCATGTGACATGGTGCAAGTAAATAAACAGAATAATGTCTCAAATCGCATACTTTTGTACTATTCTTGACTGTTATGGAGTATATTGGAATTGGATTACCTATTACTAAAACCTCTTCAATTTACCAAAAGGTCTGTTTTGAGTACCACTCTACTCTTTCTGGATTAATGAATATTTTTGAACATACAGTCAGAGTTTTAGATTTGAAACGGAGCCATGTCTAAACTCCAGCAAGCTACCTGTGATTTGCTCTCACTGTGAACGTCAGGCTTTGATCTAGCTGTTGGATGGCTATGAGGTGCAGCAAAACAAACAGCCATGTGACACACTGTCTCATCAGCCTCATTGCCATCTCTTCACCCGACTGATCTCTGTTCATGCTAACATCGGTGTGGAAATAATCGCTGATGGCATTGATTCACACATTCTACTGGTTACATTTCTATTTCTTAGGTCATTTAAACCATTTTTTAAAAATTGTACGCGATGCTGCCATCACCATGCTTCACTGTGGAGATGGTGAACACCAATTCATTCTCCCAATTGAATAACTACATACCTACATCTTGTAACAACATATGTTAGTTATTAGTTATTGTGAAAACGACGGTGATGCTCCTGAGAGAGTTGGAATGAATTCTTTAAATGCATATTTTTACTGCTTTTTCACTTTTAAGGGTAACCAGACTTTAAAATGCTATGGCTTGGACTATGTGATTGCAAAATATGCAAAAGGGTAACATATTCAGGTAAAAAAACACACACACACACACACACACACACAAATAGAGTGAAATATAAAGGTTATATATTATACATAACGAAAAAAAACGTTGGTTAAGAAAGAAGAACAGGAAGTCAGGACTTGGATGTATTAGATGAACAGATTGAACTCGGTGTACATTCCCAAACAAGCACGTACATGTGCACGCACACTCGTACACATCACACGTATGCATTTCTTACAAGGCACAGACGTCATCATGCACCAGACTGACTCAGCAGTGACTCACGGCTTGCCTCCTTCTCTACACTTCCATACGTCAATCTCAGAAGAATCTATTATTCATCACTCCCTCAAAGAAAACCCCTCAAAAAGCTGCGGCATCTTCATTAGACACCAGTGAAACTCATTAGGGCAGATATGCATTTGGTTTGGCATTTTTGTATTGATTGCAGCTTATGAAAGCTCTGGGCTGAGTTTCTCCAAAGCATTTTAATTGGGAGAGAGAGAGCGTTCATTGTGATGCTCGCTCTACCATTTAATGATCTTATAATGCTGTGATGCTTTTGGAGAAACTCTGCCCTGATCATTAGTTGCCTAACAGTGGTAAGGCTGCTCCAGACAAAGCTGACTTTAAAGACAGACTACTCTGATGCGTATTATTTAAAGTGTTTGTTTTTCTTTTTCTAAACACCCATTTTATATGCTGTTAAGGTTGAAAGCTTATTTATTTTTATTTAACATTTTTGTGAATCTCAGTCATTGATTAATGACTTGAAGGAAAGCAAGCCAGAGCAAATACATAAATTAAAACACATTAGATCAGCCATTCCATTAGGACAAAAGTAATGGCACTCAATAAAAGGAGGAAGACGTGGTGTCTGTGGCAGCTGACAAGACGCAGTGGCTGAGCCGCACTACTGGATGATTTAGTGCACGGAGTGCAGGCATTTATTTTATTCAGAAACTACTGAATTATTTCATAACTACAGTGGAACCAAAAGTGAAGGGTTGTAGTTATGACAGCGAACGGTGTAAATTTGGATCCTGACTGGTTCTGATCCTGAGAGTTTAAGGAGTTAATGTTGTAAAAGAATACCTTTATTCTAACTCGCTAAGCTTTTGAACATCTCAGTATTTTATTTATTCTTCCTGAGGCTCACACATTTCTGTACCCAGCCGGTAAAAAATGAAACTAGGCTTAGACACGCAGCCTATAAAACATAACGTATGTTGTAATATTTTTTTGCCTTGAGCTGCAATATTGGATTAAACCCACTGAAGCATGGTGCTGGCTGATGTATTTGAGGAGCAGCAGCGTGGGTGCGTATGAGGTTGTCACAATGTGCCGGCTATGTAAATTAGGTTGATTTCAGGTTATAGACTCTTCACCTCTAAAGAATGAAAGAAAGAAAGAAAGAAGGAAGGAGCGTCCTCCTCCTGCAAACATACAAACGAAATGGAAGAACTAACAAAAAGGAGGGAACTAAATAGAAGAAGAAAAATAACCAAAAAAAATGGAAGAAAGACAGTACGAAAGAAAGAAGGAACAAAATACAAAAACAATCAAAATAGAAGAAAAAAAGGAAAAAGACAAAAAAAAAAAACCCATACCAATAAACTAGCAGAAGGAAGAAAGAAAGAAAAAAAATGAAACAAAACTAAAGCAACACTGAAGAAACAAACAAAATAAAGAAAGAAAAAAACAAACTCTAGAAGAAAGGAATAAAGAAACAAATAAACAGACAAGCAAACTAGACAAAAGAAAGAAAGAAACTAAATAGACAGGGAGGAAAAACAAACAAACAATATGGAAGAACAAACTCGATGGATGGATGGATGGATGGATGGATGGATGGATGGATGGATGGATGGATGGATGGATGGATGGATGGATGGAT
>JAQQZX010000040.1:2934489-2952430 GCA_030068355.1 Notoglanidium maculatum
GGATGGATGGATGGATGGATGGATGGATGGATGGATGGATGGATGGATGGATGGATGGATGGATGGATGGATGGAAAAAACAAACAATAAAAAAGGAAAGAGACAAAGAACAAAACAAAGAAAGAAATTACAATATGAAAAAGAAGGAAAGAAAGAATCACTAGAAGAAAGAAAGAGAAAAGAAAACAAACAGAACAAAATGAAAAGAAATGGGAAAATAAAAGCCATGTATGAATTTATATTCTGACTATTTTAACTGAGTGGAAACTGTATAGCATTAGTTACTGATGTGCTAGAAGCGTAATCATAACGTAGCATTGTCAGGATTTTATAAACCTCCATTGAGAAAATCCTTTATGTTCCATCATATAAGCAGTATGATGCATGCGGTTCTGGTGATTCTCAGTACTACAGTAAGTGCTGTGCTGCCACAGACGTTAACATTCATGTTAATCCATCTGATCGATTTAAAACTTTTGAATGAAATGTTTTGATCTTGGTGTCAGTTTTCCTCTTCTTCTTTCTCTTTCAGTCCTACTTTTACCTTTTGGATCATCACTTATTGTTCTTATTCCTTCCACATTAGGGTTCTCATGCATGTCATATTCTTCTGCCGTATGTTTCACTGCCCTGAACTATCCTGAGCAAAATATTCTATAATAACACACAACATAACCAACGTTGAGAAAATCCCGGCTGTTTAAATGTTTCAGAATAAGACTGTCACTATCATTTAACTAATTTCCACTCTGAAAGCCAACACTCATAAAAGAGATAAACAGATCCGTCTCAATGCAGCATTAGCGTTCATGAAAGCCTTTTCATCCTCTCTGAATCAGAAGTTTGCTTTAATGTGCTTCAGCTCGTCATTCAGTAACCTCGTCCTGCAGCAGGAAATCAGTACGGCCATTTCCTGAACACTTTCACTGTGTAATCACTGCAGCCCGAGTGCATCAGACAGATCAGACATCACCTGTGTGTGTGTGTGTGTTTGTAGGTAGATTTGGCTATTGAGTTTTTAACGTTGCCAAGTCTTCAAATTTGTGTAGAATCACAGATTTATCTCTCAGAAATATTTTGTTTAATTTAAGGATGTTAGATTCAGGAATTCATGACAGAAAGAATGATAGAAGGAAGGGGGTGGGAGGGAGGGAGGAAGAAAGGAAAGAAGGAAAAAGGAAAGAAAAAAGAGAGAAAGAGAAATGAGGAAAAATAGGGAAAAAAATGAAAGGTTTTATCAGTTAATTGGCGAATTAGCAGTTCATTATTATATTACTTGCTAAAGAAGAGAAATGCTTTGTAAGTAAATGTACTAATCTCTACTCACAGCCTGTTAAGCCTGGTCATGTAGTGAAGTGAGAGGGGAATTTTATACAAGTCACTTTTATGCAAGTAATATTAAACCCATCCCCCCACAGCCCATCTCTGCCATGCATGGGGGTGGAGCTGCACGCCTTCGTCGTGACCTGCGTGATGCGCTGCCTTACGAGGCTCAGATGATGTCATACCCTCCTGCTGGCTACAATGGGCGGGGCAACGATCTGTACTACCAACCGGAGGCCTTGAGAGCCCAGGGGTTGGGCCACGCCCTGCATCGCCTGGAGAACGACCAGAGACAGGAGCAGGAGGCTGCCTACCTGGCAGGCTTACTGCGCCTCCTGAGTGAGGCGGAGAATAATGGCCAAGCGAGACCAGAAGAGGAGGATGAGCAAGTAGAAGGTGATTTCCAGGAATCGTACCCTCCAGATTATGACGAGACAGAGCAGACAGTGAACATGGCGAAACCCCAGGCACTGCTGGACCCAAAGCTCACCGAGGCTCTGCTCAACCGCTACAGACAGGAAAGGATGCTTCAGCCAGGTCAGGACCGAGACCAAGAGGTGCTCCGGTGAGAAAAATACCTTTTATTACCTTATAATCTTCTAATACATTATTGCTTCTGCAGTAAAAGCTCATTCATGGGCACTTGTATGGAGGACACTCCACATAATCTAAACCCTAATAATAAATAGATTTAAATAAAACATAATTATTGATACATTTAAAACTAATTTTCTGCAAAGAGATGTTTATTTAACATTTATGGAAGGAGTCTTCAGTGCTGTAACAGTGAGAGGTAACAAGTCTGGAACAAGTCTTACTAACATCAAGAAAAAGTGAGGATTGACTGTTTATCACTGTTATAAGCTACAACAGGAAAAAAAAAGGTGTCTCATGGACATTCCACAAAAAAAAATTCAACTAATAATTATTTTAAAAGGACTGTGTGCTGTTCTTTTAAAAGAGCTGATGTGGTATAAGAGGAATAAAACGTGCCGTTATAGGAAAATAATCAGCTTTGGTTTGGTAAACGTAACGCCACCTAGCACCAGGTTAGGTGGCTGTTGTTGATTATTTTTCTATAACAGCATGCTCCCAAGACTCTGGGTCAATGTTACGGATCCTACGACAAACTGGTGGGTGATTGGGCTGTAAAATGAGTCCTGGATATAAATATATGACATTTTCTGTTGTAAAAAGGATCAATAAAGCATAGATTATTCCATTCAGCCAGATATTATGGCCTTGTACCACATTTCTATGTTTATGATATGCATATATCTTTGCAGAACCTACAACCCAGTCAGAAAACAGTCAACCAGAGTTGGAAAAACACCTCTTTACACTTTTAAATAAGACACTATGACTGGCTATAACTAACACAAATGGCAGAACAAAGCTTACCTACATACAAAATGACAGAGTGAATAATCCACCAGCAAGGGTGGTACTGGGGCAGAAAGAAATGCTACATACTAACAAATGGCCATTTGCCAGTTAGGCCGATGTCTTTAGTTGGAAAGGAAACAAATGGCTTCTCTCTCCTTTAAAGATCTGAGAGACTGCAATGCTGTAAACATGATGGCGATTTCATCCAGCCGCCAGAAGAGTAGTCCCTTTGGACCAGTAACTAACTCAGCTTCCATTAATAAGTATAAGAGGTCGGTCTATAATTCAATTCAGCTCAATTTTATTTACGTAGCGTGCTCAAAAAAGCAGCTTTACAAAACTATGGATGTAGATTTGGATCTCTAATAAACAAACCAGATGCGACAGTAGTGAGGGAAAACTTCCTGAGAGGACGTGAGGAAGAAACCTTGAGGGGAACCAGACTCAAACGGTAACACCAAATACTGGGATTATAAATAAGTATTCTTCTGCAACTGCATAGTGTAGAAACAAACAGTACTTAGCGTGTTAAAGGGATGTTTATTATGAATAGATTGTGAATAAGAGACCTGGGATGAGCACAAGACAAGTTTTGCTGTTTACAGCAGTGGTTCTTAGGTACAAGTCTACAGCATCCAGAAGCAAGAGTAAGACGTGGACAAAAACTGTTTTTGGAAAAGGCCAATCTTTAGGGTATCTACTGTACGTGTGATCACCCACAGCAGAAGCAACAGATTGAACCCTATGGTAATGGGATATTGGTAACCTTATTTTTCCTCAAAGGTCTAACAGGTTGCTGAGGATTATTGACCACCAATCAACAATGTTGTAAATGGACACAATTTGAATTATTTACCTCACATATGCATTGTAAACCTACATTTGCATCCTCATCCTCATTCCTGATGCTTTACCCAGGTACCTGATGGAGAAGGTCCTCTCAAGTCTGGTATCCGAGAACCCATCTAACCGCCGAGGCAAATGGGAAGTGGCGGCTGCAGCCAGCATCGGACGCGACAGAGCAACGCCTCTGAGACGAGCTAGGCGCTCTCTAGACTCCGCCCCCGTAGCCTCCCCTGATGCCGAGGCCTCGCTCCTGCGGGTGAAGCGAGTGGGTGATGAAGACCAAGATGATTTTGCTGGTCAGAGCAACCGGTCGCCCCATGCTGGCCTGCAGAGGATGAAGCGCATCGACACAGCTGTGCCTCCGCCTCCAAAGAACAGCCGCAAACGCCGCTCGGTGACCTACGACCCTGAGCTTATTGCTCAGCACATCATCCAGTACCTGAGAAAGTAAGAGAGAGAGAGAGAGTAAAGAGGAAGACAGAACGATTGCAACAGTTCACATGCTGACAGATATATGCGAGAACTCACTGTTAACTGCTTATGTCTGGCGAACCAATGTATCTGCTTCAGCGCTATAATAAAATGGTAAACAGGTTCGATTATCTGTTCCACGTGCTAATGCATACGAGCAAATGTCATTTTTATTTATGGGTTTGCAGTAGATGTAGTGATACACTGCAGTTGGCAGCCTGTCAGTCCTAGTAGTTCAGACATTGGTATTGACATCACTTGAGTCTTAAGACCTAATTATTCTTTTCTTAAATTGAGTTTCTTAACATGAATCAACATCAGTGAACAGTAAATCATACCGTTGTACATTTAAAGCTTTCTACAGTTAAAAATGTTTAAATATTTATCTCCAAAAGGTAGAAGCTGGTTTCTCAACATACTGGACATCAACACGGTGGACACAATATCAGATTAGCACCTTATACATTTACCTATTTTATCCTTGAAAGGATTGGACTTTCCCAGGTCAGCAGCCCTTTTACCGGGATTAAATAATGCTACACTTCTAGCACGACAGGAACTAATTTAAAGAAAACCTTTCAAGATATGACATCATTAAATTCTGTTATCCTCTGTTATCCTTAAGTGATACAACTCAAAGTCTTTCATAATAGCAAATGAGTAATGGGCCATTAATGGCTCATACATACCGCTTTATCTAGCCTACATAATCCTTGAGGAATAACAGCAATAAATTTATCCCAATGTAGGCACAGCCTTGATGAGCTAGCGGATTTAAATCTGGGTCCAAAACTGAGATCCATTTGTGACATTCCCAGTGCTGTGTTTGGATTGTTTTTGGTTACTTCCTAATGAACAACACATTTGCCTTTGCCATAACTGGCCATTATATTCTTAAACCCAACCATATTTGGCTTGGTTTATGGCAAAGTGAAACCTCGAATTTAGCTCTAGGAGTAGGGTTCATACTGATCAATCCCCTAGCATACTGGTTCCCATTCCTGGTTCTGGTATACAAACCCATAATCTAGCAAATTTCAATATTTTTTCTCTTTTCAACACACCTGATTCAATTGATCATCTACTTAACAGCCCTTCCTGGGTTAAAGTGTGTTTCGTAGAGCTGCGAGAACGATACAGGGGATTCCTTAGAACCAGGGTTGTAAACCTGTACCCTAGTACATACTTTTTGTATGTACATGTTGGTGGCTTGGTTCCTTTTCTGTATTCCTCATAGCTTTTTTCAATACATAAAGCACTAAAATGTAGACCTTTTGTGTCCCCGAAGCCCATAGCCTTTTATCATGCTTGTACAGTATGAGGCAGCAGTGGATCAGTGGTTACAGCTTCAGGGGCCTGACTGAAATATTGTGAGTTCAAATCCGAGCATCGCTACGCTGACACTCTTGGGCCCTTCAACAAGACACTTAACTCCTCATCTGCCCAGCTGTCTCTTCCCTCACTTGTTTGTCATGTTGGATTAAAGTGAGTTAAATGGTACAACTGCAGCGTTCTCGCATAAAGACACTCGTTTTTGTCCAAAGTCTTTTACAGAACATGCAATGTATCACAATTAGTTTAGAGAGTTTAGTTTGAAACTGAAGGAAACTTTCCAGTTGGAGTCATCTATCTAACAGATAAATTAGCTTTGGAAAAAAGCTTCCCAGATCAAAAAAGAAAGGCTTGATACAAGATACAAGTAAAAAAAAAAAAATAGCTTTGGAAAAAAGCTTCCCAGATAAAAAGATAAAGGCTTGACAGACTTTGCTGAAGGCCCAAGAGTGGCAGCTTAACAATACCAGGGATTGAACTCAACCTGATCAGCAGCCAGGGCATGAACCACTGAGCCACCACTTCCACAGCATAACAGGAGCTAGAAGGGGCAGGATGGGTATGTTGTTGACCTTTATGGCTGTAATGACTTGGCTGTCTTTCAAGAGCTACTGGTATGTTGTACACTTTAATGGTTTCCCATGGTTTAACAAATCTGGTAAGGACTTGCATTAGGAATTGAACTGCATGGAAAACATTAAACTGTTCCAACATTGAGGAACTGAAAAGACTGATTTTATCCAGTACTGTAGTATTAGGATTGTACTTAATTAAGAACTGTGATGTGAAATGTATCCAATTTGCCCTGTCTGCACCAAAGATAACATCACTCAGTGGATTACCAGTCAAGTTGAACTGAAGGGAATGACGGATTATTTTAAATGCATCATTGGGCCAAAAATTCAAACAAGACTAAGCACCACATCTACCATGATGCTAACTGGCGTTATCCATTTATCACGGAGATAGAAAGAGGATCTGTTCATAAAGCAAACACTAGGACAGGAACGTTTTCACTGAAAACTCTTTATTGATCAAACTGTGAGATATTTGAATAAAGTTAGTGATTTAATAATGACCACAAAACACCAGAGTTCACACAGGAAAAAGCCTTGGCCCTGCTTTTTACGCAGCTTTATACAGCCAGACTGAGCACAAGGCTTGCTGAGAATGTTGTCCATTACATTATTATTTAAATATATCAGATTTCACTCAATTCAATTTATCAGTCAATGGGCCATGAAAGAGCAGACTTGTGGAAAGACTTCAGACGATGGCAGTGAAGCACCCAGCAAATTTCCCAGCACTGGGTTAACTCTGTGCATCCGGCTGGACATATAATAAAATTAGGTGTTAACTGAGCACTGTGTTGGTTCTGCTCTCTTTCTGATCTCACGTTCGGACAGCGTTTGACCCGCGTGTATTACTGAAACCTACTCTGACCATCCTCGCTGTGGAAGAGTCAGTCGCTGTTGTTCTGCTTCCCCTCGCTTTGCCAGTGGCTTAAGTACGTTAACGTGCCAACAAAACGATGACGCTGGCTGTGTTTTACACATCACCTCCTTTGGAGTTCCCTCTCTGATTACTCTTATATGAGAATGTGTGCAAGAAACTGTGTTTTAAATCATAATTATATGCTTTTTGTTTCCCTATCTGTGTGGTTATGAAATCTTAATCTTATAAAGCTTATAAATCTGTGAGAAGCAGGTGGGATGGTAAAATAAAATGAGAAAAAATATTGAGTTATAATAATAATAAAAAAAAAAAATTGGATGTCGATGTCAAAATCTTGCATCAGATCTTTGTTTTCTCTGTACTCGTCAATTACTTTAGAGCTTGATATTTGATCATGCACTGTGTTGGTAACGCAATGTGTAATAAATGTTTGTCTCATGAAAATGCTTGAAAATGACTGAAAATGAATATTCAGTAATCGCATTGTATTTGTTATTAAGATATTCCAATTATGACTATTAAGGCTATTAACTTCCACACACACAAAAAAATACTAAACTATATATTTAGTCATTTAAGTTTCAGGTTGAGAAATAAAAAAACCCCACAATTATTATACTTTTATTCAAAATCTTATCCAGAGTTATGCTTTTTTTAAATTAAGGCCTTATTGTTGGTATTGCTTTAGCTGTTCTTTATTCATCTTTAAAATAAATACTGACTATTACGATTATGAAGAAACCCCACAGTGACGCCTAACAAGGAGAGAACACATTTGATGGTCTCGATACAGGACAATGTGGTGAATTAATAGTAAATTAACCTACGTTGACATCCGTTTGCTTATCAGGAGGCGACAGAGAATGAAAAACAAGCGTCTTTGTATTTCCCTGCCTCCATTTACAGCTCGAGAAGAAGTCGATTACGGTTGCCAGGCAACAGTCTCTAGTTTCTATGCAGAGTTTATATGTAAGCATCAGGGAGATGACATCCTGCTGTGGGGGAGGAGGAAGTGAGCTTTACTCATGTTTTTCTCCGGTTTACGATGAGGACAGAGAAATCAGCCCCAGATGAAAGGAGTCTAATGAAGAAAGATTAAAGATGATGGATTAGAAATAAAAGAGAAAGATAGAAACAGAAATATCACAGAACACATTACAGAATTTCACAGCAAAGACACTCTGAAGTCCTACCATATAGGTCTCTTGGGAGACAATTTCGATGAAAGGGGTCACTATAGGATGCTGTCTGAGTGTCAAATCAATGGTACTCTTAATTGTGGTCTTTTTTTCATTGATGGAGTCAAAGTGGACTGAGAAATTATTTACACCATTAGATGAGCTACGGTCAATGTGAAAAATGAAATGAAATGTAGAATAAATAAATAAACAAATAATAATAAATGAAAATAAACAAGTCATGTGGAAAAAATATCACATGTAAAAAGGGTGGAAAACTACGGAGCCCCCGAAGTGACATGGGGGAAAAAAAAATTTTGGGAGAGAAAAAATTTTTTGCCCCAAAGTACGGAGCCCCCGAAGTGACATGGGGGGAAAAAAATTTTTGGAGGGAAAAATTTTTTTTCAGGAAAGTTTCTCGGGATCCCGAGTTTCAAAGTCGGGATCCCAAAAAACTTCCCTGAAAAAAAATTTTCCCTCCAAAAATTTTTTTCCCCCCATGTCACTTCGGGGGCTCCGTATAAAACAAATCGCATGAACATAAATAAAAAATTCATATTAATTATTTAATAAAATCACGTGAAAATGAATATTGTAAGAAAAAAATGAATCGTGTGGAACAAAGTAATCTTGGAAAATCGCATTTGAAAACAAATGAATCAAGTGGAAAAAATCAAATAAATGACTCATTGGAAAAATTACAAATAAATTAATCATTTGAAAAATTCCATGTAAAAATAAATCATGTGGAAAAACACATTACAATAAAAAATTGTGGGGAAAAAAAATCTCATGAAAATGAAACATGGAAAAGTCACGTGAAAATAAATGAATCATGTGATTATTCACATCTGAATCTCATATGACTTCTGCAAGGGTACATGGTATGTGAATGGCCAATGTTAATTTACAGAACAGTTGTTCCTATTAAACTGCCAACTTATTTTATCTTAACATCCATACCTGAGTTCTCTCTCTTCATCGCAAGACTATGCTTCCAGTAACAACCCAGTCACTGAGGAACAAAGAAGAGAATCTGTCTTTTGTCTAAATTAACTCTAATTTGAATGTTCAACTCATATTAAATACAATTTCATGAATATAATGTTTTACCGTCACCATCCTTGGCGTCGTCTGGGAGCAGTGCATCCTGACGATTTCCCAGGACGAATGCGAGTGTGGCGAGGATGCCGGCATCCAGCACTCCCAGCATGGCCAGTACGTAGGCCCAGTGCACGGTGCAGTTCCCTGGAGAGAAACTCTCAACGCTGTCTCCACACAATGCGCGCATCTCAGCACACTCCCACGAATCTGGGAAGAGCATGCAGGCCAGCGCCAGACAGAAACCTGCAGCACAGTGTAGGATGAAGCGTACAACTCTCATGCTCTTGGTACAAAATTGTTTGGTTTCTAAAAACATGAAAACGTGGGGTTTATTTTTCCCCTCTTAAATTTGTGGTAATGATTTAAAACCCTTCACTAACTCACAGGAAACTATGCAGGGACTAAGCAGGAATGAAGGAGTAGTTCACGCTTAAGTCATTACCTACTGGGTAACTAGTAAGTAATTAATAAAGCAATAGTTTAGTAGTTCTTTGTGAACTAATCTTATAGGCATATATGCACATGTATATGATCAGATCCTGGAGAACTAGTTATTAGAAACGAGCAGGTTAGCCATGGGGAACTGTTAAATGTCTACGTCTACCAAGATCTTTTAAACCTACTCAATTTCAGCAAAGAAACAGAAAGTGTAAATGCATCTATGATGTACAGAACTGTTTCCGTTTTAAGATACATTGAGAATGAAATGCTTCTTTGGTGGACATATTCAAAGTCTTCCAATGAACCCTGACAGGTTAGTGCTCTTACCAGCGGTGAGCTGTAGCCAGGCACAGATCTTGTACACGGTTGCAGCGTTACAGAAGCGAAACAGACACAGACAGCCCACGCTGACCCACACCATGGTGAGGGAGATGCACACCAGCACAGCCGGGGACTGGAAGGCTGGAATCGGGGTCAGCGTACGTAGTGAGCCTGAGCACTCCGGCACTGGCCAGTCTGACTCCACACACACCTCGAACAGGCCCAGCGTACCAGTCTGAGGTGGCGCCTTACCACCGATGCTGCTGACGGGATAACGGATCTCACGCGTGCCCACCCAGGACGGCTGAACGAGGATGACCACCTCAATGACCGCGAAGCAGAGCGTGCAAATGGCCCACAGGACACCCATAGCCCGGGCGCTCCGGATGAACTCTGTCTGGTAGAGGCGTGCCACCTCCACCGCATGGGGTTGCATGACTGCTGCAAAAGCAAAGCTTAATACAATCCTTTAAGTAAATTCTAGAGTAATTCTTGCAGGCATTACACTGAATATACAGTTATGTAGCTTGGTGATCACCAACCATGCCCCTAGAGATCTATATTTCAACAATTTGCACGTTTCCAGGTTGTTGTTTTTATGAATTTGTGCTGGAAATTAGTTCTGGAGCAAGGTAGACTGGGACATTCGTAGTTGCTTAACTTGATGTACTTAATCTACAAAAACAATGGCAAGTCTTTACACTTATATTTAGTCATTGTTTTGATTCGCTCGTTTCAGTTTTAGTAATCTTCCATCACACAACCCTTAAGGTGTCCCCAAAGATTCAGCTGTTTTAAGATACAAAAAAAAAAAAAAAAATCAGATGAGAAAATGTGTTATTGCAGCCACAAATAATAGAGCATGTAAAAAAAGGTGTAGTGTTCATGAGCTTCAACTTCACCAGATATTATTGAATACATTGTTTTGGTATGTCAATACAGCAACCTAAAAGATGACAGAAAATGTTGACACCCGGTAATAGAAAATAAAGCATGAACAATATTTCCTTCTTAATAATTCACCTGTGGTGAGAGGAATGACAATAAAGCATACTTGGTTTGAAATACAAGAACAGGTTTCACCATATTTTTAATCTAAAACTCAATGAATTGACATGAATTGACATATGACATGTTGGTTATTAAAGTATTTAATATTTTAAAGTATTATCTCAAGTATAATATAAGGCAAATTCAAAAAACTTTGCAGATTATTGTTTGAACACAATGTGCCATAAACTATCACATATTTGTTTAGAGTTTGTCAGAAAGTGATTTTTTTTAGCCTTATGCAATATACTTTATAATACATTTTTAGAAAAGTATAAGCAGAGCTGAGAAGTGCTGCTCCAGCTAAAGGCAGTGCTCATTTCAGGGCCAGAAAAACTTAAACAGAAGCCTGAAATGAAACAAACAGAGTAACTGATTGTGTTGCAATGTTGTGAATAACTGGTTTGTTTTTATATCTTTAAAACAGTATAATAATTATACTACTAAGACTACATTTAAAAATTACTAACAGCACCTTTAATAGCATTTCAGCCATCGCTTTAAACAGGGCTTAGAATAAAGCAGATTATCCATGCATTTCTTTTTCCCCCTGAAGATCATGCTGTTATACAAAAGCTGCAGTACCTATATTAAATGCATTATTCAGCCAGAAAGCTGTTGTGTGCTGAGCTGTGATGTCTGAAAGCTCAGCACACGGCCTCAGGAGCAGGAGCGCTCATAACATAACAGTGCCATAACAGTGAAAACAGCAGAGCAGCAGGGGCTTAATGATGGGAGACTCATGAGGATGTTTTCAGACACGGCTAGATGAGAGATGATGATGATGATGATGATGATGAAAGGATAAAAAAAACAACCTGGTGCCGCATGCTAAGACAAATGAGCGGATGAGAATGAGATGTGAGCATGGGATGATGGAGATCACCTCTCTTCTCCTCAGGCTGGCCGTCTGCGACACTCTGTCCTTCAGCAGGAAGCAAAAAAACATCAAAATTCATTTAGCGAGAGCTGCATTATCGGGCAAGTGAGGGAGTGAGACAGGGAAAAAAAAGAGGTTCTCTCCTCCTCCCTGTGGGGTTATGGTGGCAATGATGCACGACAGTAACAGCAGGCCAACACCAATAGCAAGCGATGTTCCTTCAACACGTACTGAGGGAGGGGTGATGAGGACAAGGAGGGAGGGATGGAGGGAGGGTGAGAGAAGCAGAAAGGGTGCATGATGCTTTTCTAATCGGACAGGATTTTAGAGAGAGCACTGGTGCAGTGAAGAATAAATCCTGCTGTCATGGGGAAAGAGGGAGGAGGATAATATCAGTAGGGGAAAAGAGAAAGAGAAATACAGGAAATAAGGTAAAGAATCAGAGGGGAAGGAAAGAATGGAAAACATTGTTATAGTATACCATAAAATATATATATATATATATTTTTTTTTTTTTATTTTTTTTTTTTATTTAACCTTCATGATATAACCATGACATAAACATGTGAACACACCAGCATGGCTGATTACCACAATAAGCAGTCACTTACAGTGATGCTTGAAAGTTTGTGAACCCTTTAGGTTTTTAATCTATATTTCTGAATAATTGCAATATTGGATCATTTTCCTCAATAAATAAATGATCACGTATATTTATTTTCATCCCAGACGACGAGTCATTCTACCAAAGAATGGTCCAAGAAGAATAAAATTAATGTTTTGAAATGGCCAAGTCATTGTCAGTGTCCTGACCTTGGACATGTTGTGTGAGCAGTTCACGTGAAGAAACCCGCCGTCTCCACGGAGATGAAGCCGTTCTGTACGGAGGCCGACATGCGAGACTGATCAACACATAGCGGAAATATTTAGTCGCAGTTATTGCTGCACAAGAGTCTGAAAGCAAAGGTTCACATACTTTTACCACTGACCGATATTTAGCATTTTCCTTAATAAATAAATGCCCAAGGGTAATATTTTTGTCTCATTTGTTTATTTTGGTTCTACTTTTAGGACTAGGATGATGTTTTATGTCATATTTATGCAGGAGTATAGAATATTCTAAAGGGTTCATAAACTTTTAAGCGTGGTGCTGGAGCTATTATGCTTTGGGTTTGTGTGGTGATGAGGCAGTTCCTAATACGGTGGTGCTTGAAAGTTGGAAGTTTTGCTGCTTCATTTTTCCAAACATACCTTTGATGATTGTGGCCAAAGCTTTCCGTTCTTGCTTCATCGGTCCACAGCAAGTCGTTTCCAAAATCCCTCTGGCTTACCTAAATATCGTTCACACCCATCAGACATTCACTTTTTGTGATGAGGTCACACGCAAGATGTCCTTCTGATGACTCTCCCATGCAGACCGTATCCGTGCAGGCTCGCTGTACAGTAAAACCACCACACTGGCATCATCTAAACTTTTAGAGTCACATGGGGGTTTTGCTTTGCGTTTCTGACCAGAACATGTGCAGTTCCAGAGCTTGCCTTAATTTCACAGTTCCCCCAAACTGCACATTTGTAGCGGCATTTCGGTCAGTGGAAAACTGTGACCTGGAAGAACTTCTTCTGTTTACAGCCTTCCTTTACTTCGTAGGCATTAGGTTCATTTTCAGATCACAGTCAGCTGCTTAGAGGAACCCACGGTTTGAAGGCTGGAGTCTAGAGAATTTATTACGCTCTGGAAATGTTACACAATTCATGAGTCAATTAAGGCCTAAAGAGTTAATTAAGTTCTGAGACTCTGGATAGGCGTTCAAACATTTGCTCACGTCATAATCGCTAATATTTTTCTTTCCTATTTTGTAAGTTCATCAAATATAATACAACTCTGTATTAATTTGTTTATTTTTTAATAGTGTGCCGCAGAGTTCGTGCTTAATTCCTTTTTTATAACAATGTATACACACATATAGTATGCCATTTTAATTTTACTTGCATTTTGACCTTCAAATTCTATATTTGAACACTTTTTACGTTTAACTCAAGAAGAAGAAAAGAAAAGAAAGCATAAAACACACTCAATTATTCTTCACATTTAAAGTGTATTGGTGTACCAAAGTTTACAAAAGCATAACTTACAATGTTTTTTTTTTTTTTTGTGCCATAACACAGATACAGAGTTTGTTCAAAGAGGACAACAAGTAAGATGTGAAGAAAACAGAATAAAAGGACAGTAAAATTGACAAAGCTGAACTGTCAGAACTGGTTTTTGTTTGAAAAGACTCAGCGTTAGTTATTGCTCGAGAGTTGAAGCAATCCGTTTCGGTGATGTGCCTGTATATAGTCATTCATTATCAAACAGGAACGCGATTAAGAGTGCGATGACCAGTATGCTGAAGGGTTTGCGCTGACATTCAGACGCCTGGATGGTCTTAATGCCAATGTCACCGTATAACCACCTTCCTCTTCTATTCATTATTAAACTGTTGTTCAGAAGCTGCTTCATTTTTAGCTATTTGTATTAGAAAGTGGAGACATTCTATGAATCGATTAATCTACAAGTAAATGATCCGAGTTTTGGCTCTAAGGCAGTGCAGGAGAAATGTGGGATCTCACTCACACTCACTCAATGTAATTACCAGGAGTTAATGAGTTTGACTCTCCTGCAGAGATGGGGACGTGTATACGTCTGGAGCGAGTTTGGAAATGAAGACGAGTGTGAAAACAGTTTCTCACACACATTCAGCTGCGTCATGTACTGCCTGGTTGTTACTTCCTCATACATGCATGAACACACACACACACACACACACACACACACACATACACAAACACACCACTTGTTTGTCTGCAAAGGATTCTTCTCATCTTCGGTGCTTAATTAGTTGGTTGAGGGAATCTCCTCCCCAAACTTAGCAAGATAAGCAGCATTCTTGGCTTCATACAGCACCTATACACACACATGCAAACACACATACACACACACACACACACACACCCAAAGAGAGAGTGAATGAATGTGTGTGTGTGAAAGTGCGAGAGAGAGTGAGAGAGAGAAAGAGCACAAGGGACAGAGAGACAAAAACAGAGAGACCGACAGCGAGATGGAAAGAGAGACAGAGCAACAGAGCAAGGGACGGACAAGGAGAGACTGAGAGAGAGGCAGAGGGACAGAGAATGAGATGGAGAGAGACAGAAAGCACAAGTTACCGGAACTTGAGAGAGAGAGAGAGAGAGAGAGAGAGCGAGAGAGAGAGACAGAGAGAGGAGAGAGAGAGAGCGAGAGAGGAGAGAGAGAGAGCGAGAAATGAGACAGCAAGAGAGAGACACAGAAAGAGGAAGAGAAAGACAGCAACATGAAAAAAGAGACACGGGGGATGGAGCGATGGACAGAAACATAGAAAGGGATGGACAAAGAGACACAGAGAGACAGCGATAGAGAGTTAGATGGGAGAGAGAGACAGAAACAGCAAGGGACAGGGAGTGAGAGACAGAGAGAGGGACAGGGAGAGGGAGAGAGAGAGGTTGAGAAAGAGAGAGACAGAAAGTGACAGAGAGACAGAGTGAGGTACAGACAGAGACAGAGAGAGAGACGGCTGTATGTACACCTATATATATATATATATATATATAAATTAGTATTCAGAATAGGTTCTGAAGTGAAGCACGCTGATTTAAACTGTATCGTGTCCCACAGTGTGAAGGTCGGAGCTCATCTGGACCCACCTTGTTGTGGACGTAGGACTCGCAGGGGTAGCACCACGCTGATAGATCTGCAAAGCTCAGGACCAGCGGGTGAGAGGACATCTGACCATGGGCCACCATGTGCTCGTTCACAAAACGCCCACACAAAACCTGCACAAAGACGAAACACACACACACAACGTTGCTGCGTGCACTGTGGATGATTCTGCATCACCCGTTCATTTGGGTATGAAAATCAACAACTGACACAAGAATGAAATGCAAATATGGTTTATTTTAAGACCAGACCACATCACAGTGTCGCTGTTTACGGATGTTGCTGCTCAAAATTCGATTACCTATTTCACTATTTTAAGTAGTATTTGTGTATACCTGTGATTGTATATCTGAATAATGAATAATAATTAGGCAGAAGGTTTACTCACTACTACTCAGTAGGGCTTATTAAAGGCCTGGGCATTTCAATCTCTCTCCTACAGTACTGTCCTGTCACACGCACCTTATAGCAGCAGAGGCAGATCCAGTTCTCGGTTTCAGCGCCGCACTCCTCACACAGCCGGAACACGTCGATGCCCCCTGCTGGCACTGGACACACCGACTCCAAGTGTGGACACCATGATAAAGCGTTAACCACGTACATCGTATCCTGAAAGGAGAAGGCACAAGACATCCTGGGATGTAGCAACACGTGTGACCTTACACACTAGCACACCTGGCAAATCACGAAATTCATCCAGCTTTATCTAAATACAACCAGATGCGTCATTTACTTTGGAAAAAATCTCTATCAATAGGTGTGTTAACGACAAAGCTGATAGCGCTAATTTTGTCATATTATAGTTTTAAGTTTACACTTAGAGAGCAAGGAAACAGGTTCACTGTTGCCCACTGGAGAGTAAAAACAAGCCTCAAATTTTATACTAATTTTTAAAAACATTGCTGATTTACCAACAGAACAGTAGAATTCCTATTACCACTCAAAAATGATTTGTTCCATTTTGAAACATGGAAGGCGCTCTCTAGAGGTTTGTCCGTTCTGGGCTACTGTAGCGCCGCAACATGGCGGCTCCGTAGAGGTGGACCCGCTCCCTATGTAGATATAAAGGGCTCATTCGAAGCTTACGAACACAACGATTCGTAATTACAGGTAATTATACACTAATGAAAACATACTTATGAATGCCATACATATATTATGGAATACATATACACTGTTTCTGCTAACATGTACCCTGAAAATCCTGCATAGTGGACCTTTAAATTACTAAGATAAAAAAAAATGCAACCAAGTAACCGGAAAGCACAAACTCCTGAAAAATCTGAACCTGAAAAACCTGAAAAATTTCCCATGTTGGAAAACTGCTTGCGAAATAAACATCACCTTACAGAACAGTTGACCTTATCAACGATTACAGTTTCTATGTCAGTCCATGTGAAAAGTCCATCATACGAGTCCCTGTGCAAGTTAAAACGTAAAAATGACAACATTTTAGAACAAATGCATGAATATGAACCACATAGCCAGGGACAACCTTCAGAGCCGCTGCTATAGAAAATTAATCTTCCGATCAATCAGGTTTGAGAATTGTATAACTAACCACTCAACATTTCTACATAAATATACCATGCAAATAATGCAACAACAAAAAAAAAAAATCAACTTACAGACATTCGGACTCGTCCAAAAGCTCTGTACAAGAGCAGCGGTTTAGCAAACGGAGCCCCTTGTTCTGGCTTGGTCTTCGTAGTGTAACACACATGGAGACTGTAGACAAAACAAACTAAAGCCCTCGAAATGATCCCACTACAATTGCTTTTGAGTTCTGTGATTCACCTGAAATGCAGAATCAGCAGGAATTCGAGTTGTTTATCTACTCTGTCCTCAAAGTGCCTCTAGCACAGTGATTTCCTCCCAGTGTAGTGTAAGATATTATCATATTTTGATTCAGAAAACGAAATATAATATGTGATCAAATGAAACTCTTTGTCATCACCAGATTTATGTGTACACCGCTGAATCATCCCAGTTGCCCTCGCTGAAATCAATTATTTTCCATACCAGAACATCCTGATATGTTTTGCTGGCAGTCAGTCTTATATAGTATATAATGAAACATATTTTTAATCATTCAAATGTCTTTAAATATTGTGATTTGATAAGATAAAAATATCTCCCAGCCCCAGCAGATGGCTGATTAATTCATTCATCTGTTTATTCACTGACTGATTCAGTTTCACTCTTTCTTTCATGAACAAAAAGTGTTGGGACTCGGTACTGATGTTATATGAAACATCTTATTTCTCGTGGGTCCTCCCCCATACATTTTTTTAACAGACTGTTAAGCACCTAATGTTACCTACAAAAGTCACTTAATTCGATGACTATTTTAGAGACTCAACAGTAAGTCCTCATTCAACTAGTCCATATTCATCAGCCTGTGTTTAACTGCTACCC